>CAIGRP010108846.1:0-27393 GCA_903798385.1 Fraxinus cuspidata | reverse complement strand
AATTTTTGAAATTTTTTGAAATGGATAAATGTGATTATGTCAAATCATTGTTGTTAACAAACCATGTTAATCATCATTGTACATATAAGATGATTGTTATTAATTTTATACATAAATTCATGATTTTTCTTATTTTTTAATCACAATTCTTTTTTAAAAAAAACACTTCTTGTATAATTTATTCTCAAAAAGCTTATATCAAAACGATCCTTACATTCAATCACACATTTCTCAATAAATTAATATTGCACGTGAATTCATATTTTCCTTTTTTAATCACATTCTTCAAAAATTCACTTTCAGAAAATTTATTCTAAAAAAATCAACCCATAATTAATTGGTTGGATAAACCTCCCATCCTTGCAAACCATGGAATCACTACAAAGTCGAAGAGTCGAGACAACTAGTGACCTGCAAAATATATAGATATAAGAAAATATTGCTCTCTCTTAACTAATTTGAATCACTCGTCAATTTTTATCTAAAGTTCAAGGTTTAGGTCTCAGTTACAGATTGGGCTACCGAGGAACAGCCATCACGGTAAATCAGATCATGTTTCACAACAAATCATCCAGCAAGGGAAAAAAGCGAAGTGACTTCAAACTCGCCAATATGTACACAAGAGTTGAAAAAACTGCTCGCGTCAGTGGCTACATTTCTAAATCTCTCAAATCGAGGCCACAAGCCAAAACATTACATAAGAAGATATGGCTAGAAGAAACCAGGAGACGAAAGCAAATGCTATTGAAATTGGGAACAAATTGCAAGAGAATTTGGCATACGCTTTGCACATCTCTGTGTCTTTAGTAAACAAAACCATGACACCAGCTGAGGAGCATGCAGCCGCAAGGGATAGAGTTGCTATTACCTGCATCATAAATTACATCTTTTAATCTCATTACAAGTTTGCATACAATTGAACATAAAGTAGCTTAGCATTTTGAAAGACAAAATATTGTTATTGCACAAGTTCAGTTGAAGTTCATCGTGAAAAGAAAGATTCTCACTCGGCATACTTAATGACTAACAGCAACTTGAACCATGTGACATTAATTTATATCAAAGCCAAAAACTGTCATTTCTTGTGGCTGTGTCTTATGGGACAAGGAGACCGCTTAATAATTGAGACAAACTATAGATAGGATATTCCAAGACTTACAAATCCGACACAAACTACTACCATTAGTCTTCCCACCTAAAAAAACAGAGATTTCAATGTGTTCAATAATCAAATATAATTATATCAGAGAAAATAAGCTGATAAATACGTGAAATTTAATACAAGTTTTTAAAAATTATCTTGTATAAGACTAGTTTGTCCTCCTAAGATGCAAAGATAATGCTAACTTAAGCAAATAATGGTTCACCAGAGCAAATGAACATACATTCATATTCAATACAATAACTTTCCTTAGCCATCTCCTAAGTGACATTCCTGATGTTCATTGATATCATGCTTGATGCGATATATATGTTCATGCATGCAAGTAATGATAAAATTAAGCTTAAGAGAGATATTAAGTACCCAGTCACCAACGACGAACAGGCTCATAATGATATGATTGTGCAGGTCTTTGTTGAACCTCAAAGCATGCATGTCGAGGCAGGCAAGTGCAAAACTCCACAAAACCTGAAGCCCCATTGATGCAATTAAGTAGCTGGAACAAAGAAGTATAACAATTAGCAGGTGCACTGTGATGTTGAAAGTAAAATCATTCTTAGAACAGAAGCAGGGGTATTCACAGATGGAAGATATTGAACAATCAGATGTGAGCAAGAATGTTAGGATTATTGGTTTAAACATTACATCAGCAGCAAAGATCACCCCATATGCTTTCATAAGAACAAAGTACTTTTGAAAGGCTCTAAAATACAACATTGATGAACTATAAATAAATCAGCCAGTCTTAATTAATTATACTAGAATCAAATGGGCTGCACTAAGCTAACCAAATGAGACGTTGACGATGTCATTCCACCTAACCCCACAGCTACCCACTCCACCCCCCACACTCTCTCAAAAAGAACAAGAAAATAAGGTGAAACCATATAAAGATGAAAGAGTCTAGGAACGAAGTCTATTTGAATAACAGCGGCACATTCATTCATTCAAAATATTATGGGAAGAACCTATGGCTGAATGTATGAATCAAACTTAACTAAGGTAAAATAACCAATCACAATTGCGCTCTGAAGACTCTAGCTCCGGCGCTCATGGGTATTTCGTCTCAAGGATTTTGATTGCCCGTATCCTCACTTCACTTCACACTCAGTATGACCATTGGCATGCATTAAATTGTGATGAAAAAAAGCCCTATGTTTTTGGATATTATAATCTCTACTGTTTCCTCTGGCTCAACAACCGTTCCGACACAGTATTTAGTAATTTTCCAAAAAGGAAGATATTTGCATTTCCCCAGTTTCTTCTTTCAGAATGTGCTTAATCTTTTTTCCTTTAGATGGAACTGATCAAAATGCACATGGACCCAAATATGATGAGAAGTGAACCCCATCACAATTCCCGCAATCAAAGACAGGAATAAGAAGGAAAAAGGAAATCGTGTGGAAAAAATAAAATTACCAAAACGCAGTAACAGTAGAGAAGCCAGAGGCAGAGGTCATCACTCCAATTGAAGCTGTTGAAAATAAGCACTGTCCTATCCTTAATATCAGACCACTCGCTTTCCCTGGACTCCCAAAGGGTTTCTTCATCTCCCCGTATATCAGTGTGTGTATATTTGGTAAAGATTGAATCTTCAAGAGGTGGGTCTCCTTTCCCAATGAAAATGGGAAAGTGGGATGCTCTCAGATTGTCCCGACATTCTCATGAGATTCAAATGAAATTTGTTTTGGTGGAGTGGACTGTGACTTAATTGAAAGGAAACTAAAAGTCGAGTGACTATTCTTATACAGAAAAAAGTTCGATGACTAAAGGGAAACGAAATGATTCCTCCAGAAATAATGATAAAAACCTGTTTGAACCACATTATTCTCCCAATAATGCATTTAAAATAGTGTTTTGATAAAAAAATATGTGGTTAAAAAATAAGGAAAAAATTTGAATTTGAGTGTAATATTATTTGATTGACAAATGCGTGGTTGAAAATAAAAGAGAAAAATGTATTTTAGAAAAATGGATATCAAACATGGATTAAATAAATAAATATATAGCAACATAAAATAATCAAAATTGGACCGTGCTACATGTACATAGAATTCGACACATTAATTTACATCTATGTGAATTGACATATTTTGATACATTGATCTTTAACAACACATTTTTCAACCGATTGTTAGATTTATGACATATAAGGGGTGTAAATGAAGATGTATACTTTGTGTGTACAAATAGTTAAATCCAGATTACAAATATGAATATGTACATGGAATTCAAAGAAAACGTCTATTATCCTTGGAATTCTTCGAAATGAGAATCTGTACATGGAGTTCAAAGAAAAAGTCTATTATCCTTAGAATCCTTCGAAGACGCTTTCTTAGAATTCCATGTACACGTTCATATTTGTAATTTGGTATTTCTATCAATGCATATCCAAGATTTTGTAGATAAAATAAGCACAGAGCTCCATAAGCAGAGCTCCCTAGCAAGGATTTGTCCTTGTGCGAGAGTTGACGATACCTATCTTGTATGCTTAAATATTTAACAATATGATGTATAATTGGAGGAGTATTTCATCATTTCTGGATTCAAATTTGCACATAAATAAAAATCTCGATTGGTATGGTCAACTGTTAAATCATTCATATCTGAGCTGTAATACAAGTTCCACACCTAGATAAATGGCTAAAACAAGAAACTCAGATAAATCAATCGGACTATACCTATTAGGATAATTTACGAAAGATTGGTCATATTCACACCACATTTTTTCCTTCATATAAATACGCTACACTTTAATTATACTAAAAGTCGTTAATCTTTATTCATAATCAAATTTATATTCATAACCTTTTTCTTCATCAAATTCTTATTTTTAACGTTTAATTGTCAAAAAATCTCGTCCTTAATAATGATTTTCGTATAAAAATATTGTTAACGTACTTTAAAATGAAGTTCAAATGCTTAATCACATTTTTGCATTATTATTTATTTTGCTAATTTAAAAATATAACGAACAAATGAGTCTTTTTACTTTTTCTTAAAGAAAATTTTGTAGAAAAACAGAATCAGGAACAATTTATGTTAAGTTGAAAATAAGAATGAGAAGAAAAAAGTTCGATACATAAATGTAATAGCGTGTAAAGATTATGAATATTTCATACAATTAAAATGGACAAAATGACCAAGCCAAATCAAACCAAACCAAATTAAGCGGTTTAATTCGGTTCCGTAAAATAATAATAATAATAATGGTTTGGACCAAAAAAAGCTGTAGCTGTATGGCCTGGGATTAAATCCCGGGTCAAACCACCCCCGATTTGACCTGGGATTTAATCTCGGGCCAAGTAGCATCATTAGCTTGAAAATATGATGTTCGGGTAAAGTCAAAAGCCAGCTTCCTTCTTTGGATAATTTCATTAAGCATTGTTAACCATCTTACCAAAATAAAGCAAAAAATCATGTTCTGCATTACAATTAACAAACAGCATTAACTTTCTAAGTTTCAAGTGTCCTGTTGCCAAAATTCTTTGAAGCACCAGCGTAAATGAAAATTTTCAAAGGTCACGTGAATTCTATAAAAATCTCAATATGAAAGTAGGTGAAAGTCTGCAAATTTTCACGAATTCCTTATAAATATATAAAAGTCCATAAAAGTCTAAGAAAAGTTGTCACTAAAATGTCTTTAGAAGTCTAAAATGAATACATCAAATGTTACATATACATCAAGCTTGATGTCACATGAGTCGATAAATTTTCGTACATTGATTTTAACAATGTTTTTTGCCAATTAATGGTCAAATTTTCTACGTATAGCAGATGCCAAACCTTATGTCAACAATCGATATACGAGTAGCATAATTCAAAAACTAAGCCTCTGTTTGAGCTCTATTATAATTAGTGTTTGGGAAAAATGTATTTTGTAATAGTGATTTTTTGAAAAAAGCGTGGTTAAAAAAAAGGAAAAGTTTTGAGTTTACGTATGATATTACTCTATCCGTCTCATTTATATAGGCCCACTTTCCTCATTTTCTTGTACCAATTATATAGTCTTGTTTATTCATTAAGAATGTTTTATTTTGTTCGTTTACTAATATACATTTATTCATTTACTACTTCCAATAATAATTTACTACTAATTATTGATAATTAAATTATGGTAAATTAGGAAAGTTTTTTAACAATGATTGCTTTTTCAATAACATTAAATAAGATTTCTTAATCCGTGTGAAAAACAAAATAAGCTTATATAAATTAGACGAAATAAGTATTTTATTGAAAAAATTGTGATTGAAAAGAAAAGATGGAAAAATATATTTAAAAATTAATAGAGCCCAAACAGTATGGTGTTAAATGGAATGTGTGTGTATATATATATATATTTGCTAAATTAATATCATTAATACCCCATCTCGTGGTTTCCCCCAAAAATATATAAAGCCCCTTCTAAAACCCTAAATACCATAAGCCTCCCCTTTCAGCAAAACCCCTTTCGTTTCAAGGCCTGAAAGACCTCAATCTCACTCAAAATGGCACTCGCTAGCACAATCCGGAGAACAGTTTCACGAGTTGTACCTTTGACCATCCGGGCTTCATCTGGAAGTCAAAGGTACCACCACCACTGCTCTGCCCTCTTTGACGCTGTCCAAACCCATGGCGATCTCTCTCGAAAGTTGATCCCGAGGTCGTTTTCGGTTTCCATTCATCACTATTCCACTAATAGGCCGAGTTCCGATGAGTCACTCCTCCGAGCCATCGAGTCCGAGATTCAATGTGCCCAGGAGTCCGAGGATAATGACGAGGTTTTATTTCTTTTATTTATTTAACATTTTCACGTAAATAACTTGTCTTTGTTATGTGTATATTGCTAGATAATGAGGGACCGAAGATTTTTCTTGAAATTTTATTTAATCTTTAATTTTTCAAATGATGTTTGGAAAATGGTTTCGAATGACTTGTGAATCTTATTTAGTTTGTATGAATTTGTTATAATGCACTTTTCTTAATAAATAGGGGATATATTTTGTTGCTTGGTCATATTGGGAGATATTTTATAATTTTTGTATGATATTGTATGTAAGATCTTGGTAACATGATGTCAAATTAGAGCACGGATTGCTGACTTTTGCTCGAAAATGTTGGAAAATGAAAGAAATGATATTCTGCAATTTATTTTGATATTTTATTCTCTATAGTTTCTCTTATTATGTTTGGGAAATGGATTTTGCTAGTATGATTTTATTCAAAAATTTCTGCTGCATTCCCTTAGATAGAAACGAAGGGTTATTGATTTTGTGCATCGATTAGATTTCTGTTTGTTAACTCGGCATTTTGTAGTTTAATTGTGGTTGATTATTATTCATCATCTCTTATGCCACTCGAAGCCTTTCTAATAACATTTGTGTATATACCAATATTTTTTCATTGATCATGTGTCCAAACTCCTATTTTGGGTAACAAATATTTGTCTTACAGGTTGTGGAGGTGCCCAAGGGTTTTCCTTTTGCAATTGAAGACCATCCCGGACAACAAACCATAACTCTAACTAGAGAATATCAGGGCGAAACTATCAGTGTCGAAGTTCACATGCCTGACCTTGTAACTGGTGAGGAGAACGATGATGACAATGACAATAACGATGAAGAAAGAAGCCCTCAATCGAGTATACCTCTTGTCGTCAGAGTTTCCAAGAAAAATGGACCCTGTTTAGAGTTTGGATGTACAGCTTACCCAGATGAGATTGCAATTGACAGCTTGTCTGTTAAGGACTCCGAAAACTCGGAAGATCAAATAGCATACGAAGGACCCGATTTCACGTTAGTATCTAAATATCTTTGTGTCTCTGTATCCTGTTTATGTTTTGTCTGAGTGCTCTGTTTTTCTCTTCAAAAAAATAATAATATGCAAATGGTGCGTTTTTCTCTCTCAGGGACTTGGATGAAAATCTGCAGAAGGCTTTTCACAAGTATTTAGAGATAAGAGGAATCAAGCCCAGCACAACCAATTTCTTGCATGAGTACATGATTGGCAAAGACAGCAAAGAATACGTTACTTGGCTAAAGAACCTCAAAAAGTTCGTCGAGGCATGAACAGCAAGTATTTAGACAATTTTGGTGGAACTGTTTTCAAAAACTAGTTTAATTATGTTTACTACTATTTATGTGATTCTGCACTTTAGAGTACTTTATGTTAAGCATTCATTTGCCTGAATGATGTGGCAATGCTCGTGTGTTCTGTAATACCCAATATGTTGATGTTAGTAGCTAAAGGGCATTTAGGTGTAGTTTGCTACGCGGACTCATTCTCGTTTTGGATGGTGGTTTCGTAAAATATCCATTTGCAAGTTGAGTACCAGGTTTATGCCCGAAGCTTCTCTCATAGGCAGAAGAGCAAGTGGGTGGTCAGTATTTCATTTGGAATAAGAGGATTTATGACCTTTAAATCTTGTAGCAGATGGATGTTCTTGTCGATTGGAGAGGGGAGGTTTGGGGACAGAGCCCCCAGATTTGAAAGTTCGGCCCTAATAGTATATTTTCCTTGTCTATGGTAACTTTATCTTTATGGTAACTAGATAATAAATCAGTAGCGAGTCAATCCACTAAAGAAAATGCAAACTCCGCCGCTTTCCAAAAGAGGCTCGCCTTTCTTCATCTATAGCAGCTGAGTCATGTCAGTTCGCTAAGTAGACTCACCCTATCTAGTTGCGGGGCAATAAAGGTGATTAGCTTTCCCTTTCTTTCAGTTTTTAAGTGATTGGTCCCTCGAGATCGTGATTTAGTTCTTTCGTATAGCTTCTTCTATTCAAGTTAAGAAGGCGAATTTCCTTCATTCCCCTTGCTAAAGCAATTTCATGTGTTGACCTGATTAAACCAATTTGATAGATATGCCTTGATCATCGCTAACGCTTGACATATAGCGGGCCAATAAAGATGACATTTCAACATGTAACTCTTGCCTCGCATCTTGTTTCATTTGCTTGACTATTTCTATCTATTTTTCAGATATGAAATGTCGATGCAAAGAACTCTTGATTTGAATAGTCAAATTTTCATGCCATACTATTGTCTTTCGTTTGATGACATAATTATGTCTTTACCTCCAAAGTCTCATTTTTGTTTGATCAATAAGAAGTCTAATATTTATTAGAATTTAAAAGTATTAAGTAAAAGAAAATAAAATTTTAAATATTAAGACGTAACATATCACTTCACCACCATGAGTCATGCTACTTGTACAAAGTTAGGTTAAAAATTTGTTTATAAAATACGTGTTGATAATATCTTGACCAATGATTTTAAAAACATTTTTTGAAATTAATGACCTAAATTGGTTACAAAATACGTCTTGACAATAACTTTCCTCGCTTATTTTTGGTCTCTTCCACTCTTTTCCGCTAGGTATCCTCCCTCATCCTTTATATGAAAGACGATTTATTGAACAGTTGTTTTGTAATTTGAGCTATACATCAAATTACGCTATATTCAAAGGTGAATTACTAGCATAAAAATTGCACTTGCATGTACTAACAGTAGCCACTTTGCTTTCCTAGGTGAACTATTAAGTTATTTTTTGTTCTGTTATATTTCATTATTTTGGAAAATGGGGTAAATTGGAGTTTTCGATTCTAGTTATTGAGCTCATGTTTGGTCCGGATTAAAATCGGATTTTAATTTAAGTTAAAGTCAAACAATCAATAACAATAACATTTTTCATGGGTCGCACAACTTTCCAACCATAGATTTCAACAACTTCTATCAAAATCTACTAAAAATCTAATTTTAATCCCCCTCAAACACCCTCTAAATCTGAAAATTGAATATGACCAATCAGTTCGGTCCAATTCGACCGAGTACAAAATGGCTGCAATTTTTATGTTTTTCAGCAAAATTATACTAGAAGTCTAGTATACATTAACGTCATCATAAAATGAGTTCGAAACAAAACGAGTAATAGAAACTTATCCATTGTTTAACATTTGGATCTAACAAATTAAAAGATACAACTATGTGGACAAAGTTATTTTATCACAAGGAATAAAATAACAAGAATTAGTCTGAAAATTCAACTATTATAATAGCATTACAAGTTCATTGAAGTGTAATCTCACACCTAAAGAGAGTCGCACTCTATCCAAACGAATTGAATTTCATTCTTATAAAAAAAAATATGTCCATATCAAATTACTAGCACTCCGGCATTTTCTACCAACTTCAACTCTAAATGTTGCTTAAGTAGAATTTCCGTCCCTTGTGAAACTTGTTATGTGAATATATCCCTAAGTTTTCAATAATTGAGCCACCAAAGGTAGGAGTGCGATAGACCAGCAAGATTTTGATTTAAAAAAAAAAAAAAAACTATGTATTTTTTTCTTTTAAATATAAAGATATTACATATGTATCTTTTGCCTGGATTCCTTTTTGTTATTTTTTTTCGTTTCGAGATATACGGAACTATAAGGCAATCTCAGTATGCTACCTCAAGCTTAGTTACCTTCATTTTCATGGCAAATTATTTCTGTATTAAGAGTTGAGCCGGTGATTTATCAAATTTATGGAGACGAGATTCAAAATTGAATTTTACAATAAATGTACGGGCATGAAGTTTGCTAATTGTGATGTTCAAATAACTCTAATTTTACAATATTGTGAGCAACCCACATTCCTACATAAATTGAATATGGCATTTATGTTGTGAGTTCAAATTTTGTGAGAGGTACAGATTTATTTTAACTAGTAATATTGCCAAATGCATAAGATTCTTTATATGAAAGCTTCTATTATTAACTTCTCTTACATTACACAACGCTCTAATTAATTAGTTTATTAAATTTCAACAAAGTTTTAAGATATTATTCTAATCATGTACTTCTACTGTAATCATATATTTTGAATTATATTATTCTATTACACTTATGTTTGGAAAAATAATTAATTCTTGATTTCACATTAAACTTTCTTTATGAGATCCCATTTCTTTAAAAATTAGTATGTTTCCTATTAATTTCGGTCAACGGCTTATTATTATTGATAAAATGTATGATTGAAAAGTTCATAAAAATTGTTGATACTATAAAATGTATATTTGAGAAATTGAAATTTAACCCATTAAAAAATTAATACAATTTTAATAAAGTTTTATAAAAACACTAGATGTAACCGTATTTAGTCGCTAATATCTAACCAAAAAGAAATCTAATATGATATTAAGAAGTGTCAATGCTTTCGACACAACTCTCATAATGCCAACTTTTCTAAACTCTAATATACAAGTTTATTGTTACTTCCCAACAATACCCACCATTTGAATATAAGAAATTATGCTCCATACTTCTATCCAGCAAAAGCAATAACCAACATACTATCAAGTGAAGCTTCACCAGTTATGTCACCACTTTCAAAGAACGCTATAAATTGAAGCAAATATAAAGATTGATAATCCTAACAAAACTTGTGATGGCCATCAAATCTCGATGTTAGCCAAGATCTCTTATATGCTGGGATATAAAACTAGAATATCAAAACTGACCGTCGAAACATGACTAATTTAGTACTTTGCTCCTCTATCAGCAGACAGTAGTCACATTGCAATTAATCAACGGCTACAAATCAAAAATCAGATGTAACAATGCAATTTACAAACCTAATGACTATAATGAGTTGCGTCAAATCTATATTTAGTTGATATGAATGTATACCATAAACTAGGGCTTGTTCATTCCTCTTTTTTTCTTTTAAAGCTGAGATGAACCCGTAACCACCTTTTTTTTAGAGTAATTGAACATTACTGAGGCAACTCCAGTAATGCCAATACATCACACGATACCCTGGGAATGCACAAACAGCTGAATACCTTCATGGCATTTTTGGTAAAGGGTATCCAATATTGCTTACCAAACATGCACCGATCAATTGTAATGTCTCAATCCTGAGTTAGGGACTTGTGAGTGTAAACAACTCCGTGATCACCATCCACCACTTGTCCACTTCCTCTCGCAATCCTACGCAATAACAGCAATGCAGCGGTTAGTCACTTTCAAGTAAACTAGTTAAATTGTGAACCAGTTTGATATCAACAAAAGATACATGCATACACACACAGGTATACCGTGCTTCATGTCACCCGGATGGAAACTACATCCAAGAAAACAGTAAATGCATATAACACATCTGAGGTCAAATTCCTCAGCCATCTTTATCCATTGAAAACTAACCAAGCTTGCGCTAGTTTGCGAAGCACTCATTTCAAGAGATAAGCATAAGAATCTAGTCCTAGTGAAGGAAATATGAATCCAAAGTAGCTTACTTTGTGATCTTCCAACTAGCTAATTCTTGTACACAAACAAGCTGAAATTAGACCTAGAAGTTCCGAATGCAACAAGTCGGCCTAGAGCAAGTATTAATGTGTTTGACACCATTATCGAAGTAGAGAAGGTGTTAAGAAATCAATATCACAGTAATCATCACTAACAGCACCATCAGTTTTAATGTTTTGGTAGAAGTGCACAGTGAAGTAATTATTCAAACATCATGAAATATTAAATCTGATATGCAGACATCCAGATATCACACTCCCACTTGACGTAAACACCAGGTTCAGTCTAATGGAGGTAAAGATGCATTATTAAAATAATATGCTGCTTTAAATCTAAGTTTTTGTCTTATCTTTAAATCTACAGAAGCAGTCTCCGAAGAGTTGAGTCTATGCTAAGATTTTTGTTTTAGGAAAATCTTCTGGAAAAAGAAGGGTTAATGTCACGAAGATTTGTGCTAGTCATGATAATATCCCATATGCAATACATAATATATAAGTTACATTATTATTAAAAAGTAAATATCAGACAGAAAAGCTCCTGTGAATTTATGAAAACAGATATTGCAGCATACCATCGTGTCGTTAGCAATCCTTCTACACCTACTGGTCCACGAGCATGAATTCGACTTGTACTGATCCCAACCTTTTCAGAAACAGAAAAACATATGATAGGACAAAATTTACAAACAACTTATCATGCTAACAAAATTGGTAAATGGCATACCTCCGCCCCTAGTCCAAAACGAAAGCCATCACAAAATCTTGTACTTGCATTGTGAAAAACAGCAGCACTGCAGGTGTAAAAAATGATGTTTAAGTTGTTCAAGAGCCTATCGCTATATTTACTTCTTATTTTTCAGAAGTAAAAAATATATTACACATAATGTTTCATAACCTAAATTCTAATAAATTCAAGAAAATACAAAGAAAAAACTCAGACAATTTTAAGGAAGTTAAACCCCCGTTTGACACACATTTTTTAAAAATATATTCTTTCAAAACTCATTTTCAACTGCACATTTTTCAATAAAATAATATTTTCCATCACATCAATAAATTTTCCTTACTTTTTAGCCAAATATTTCCCATCATATCACTATTTAAAATATATTCTTTCCTCGATAATATCCATCAAACACACCCTAAAATGAAAATAGCATGAAAGAAGTTTTAAAACTAATCAACAATTTAACAATATGTCACTTTTTGGACGAAAATATCCCTTTAATCAATATTCACAAGAAATGGACAGACGCATCCAACATACAGAATACAACAGCTTAGGAATTCTGTAGTTCTCTTATTTATTAAATGTTTCAGACCTAAAGTTACCACAGATCAATCGTAAGGGGTGGAGGGATCCCTCGGCTTTCCATTAGGAAAATGTCTTCAAGCATATTGTTCACATATAAGTTTCAAGGCATGTTGTTTCATTAAACTCGATAAACCAGCCACCTTAAAATTTGGGAAGGCCGAATTTCTGACCTACCATTTATTGAATCTACTTTTGATGCTCCAAATATTGCTTATAGTAGAACATGGGGTTAATTGTAATAACATTGCTCGAGTTAGCTTGCAACAAAACTTTGAATATTTCGATTACATAAAGTAGCATTGAAGTTGAGAAAATTAGTAAGGAAGCTAAGGGGAAAAAGCAAGAAAATTAATTGTTTGAAGACCTAGAGATAATGAAACGGTGCAGATTAATTTGTCAATTAAACTCAGCACAAGATTCAGGAAAAATCTTCATCAAACCAGAGAAAATGTCAGCAGCTGGGAATATAATTTCGGTTGTTTTTTTAAAAATAATTTACACAATTGAGAGTTATGCTCCAATTATTTTTTATCCAAACTGGTATTCTGAGAAATCAATTGATGTATTAATAGATAGGATGTATTAGATGAAACTTCCCATGTTGGATTTTTAGATAGTCAAAATATATACTGGACACATTAGATAAAAAAAAAAAAAAAACTATTCGGGGCTCTAGAGTATTTTACCCTAATAAGTTATAGACAAGCAAGAGGAAAAGTACCTGTCGACTTGATGTAAAAACATTTCTGCAATGTCATGGTCCTCAGTAATGATGCAATCAGTATGCCCACTGCCATTAAAAGAGAACGTTGATTACTTTATGCGAATCGTCCTCATAAGTCATAACAACCACTTGCAAGCAGCATTTGTAAAAAGGCACAAATGAACGTGACATGCAAAGAATTTTGAAAAGCTAACATGCCTTCCATACTGATGTATATGATCAATGGCAGCATACACATCATCCACAACTTCAATAGTGCAAGCCAGAGAACTGTATTCATGGTGAAATGAAGATGCCTCTGGAAGATTCAGCAAAGAGCTTGCTCGAGATCCACCATATATTGTAACCCCTGAAACAAATGCACTAATTATACTAATCTCCAGATCTCTAATTTTTTTTTTTAATTTTTTTTAAGGATAAATATTCCCTTCAGATGCCAATTTTTTTACTTATTCCTCAAACTAATACTTAGAGCCAGCGATAGCTGAACAGAATAATTGTGATCTCAAAATTGGCAATGCAGAAAAATGCAGTATATATTTAACCCAAAGGGGACTGTAGGATTAATTTTTCAACAACATAATTAATTGACATGGATTATTGAATGCGTAATTGCACAACGTATTTATTCATTCCTCAAGGAGACTCTAGAATTAGTTTCTCTATAAGCTTGTAACTGTATTTTTTGATTAACCCAAAATATTTATACTTAGTATGAGCAATTAACAAGATGGATGTCAAGGAAATAACAACCTTTGATTTGAAGTTCCACAATAAGTTCATTAAGGCCACCAGTATTTACCAACTCCGTGTGCACAAGAAGTGTTTCCTGAAAATAACAAGAGCAGCGATCTAAGGATATACTAACATACTAAAAAATGTGATTTACAAAGGCAAAAAATATCAACGAAAATATTACCATTGCATTGCAGGCTGCAGGATAATCTGTTTTTGAGTCCAAGACAATGTGCTTTGCCTTAACCATATCAGCAGACTTATCTACATAGACATGACAAATTCCATCTGGAAAGCAAAGGACAGAGCTATATTCAACCATCACATGAAAAGCATTCCTTCCAACATAAAAGCATATGCTATCAAAAGATAATATACTAATTCAAAATGAGATATATGTTACCAGAGTGACCAAGAACCGGAATCTTAGTTGAAGCCTTGATTTGAGAAACAAGTTTATTGCCTCCTCTAGGAATTACAAGATCAATTACATCATCCAGCTGCAAGAGACACATTAATGTTCAGTTCTAGTTCATATTTCACAAGATTCGTAATCGATAAACTGAAAGAATTTAGAGTTATTAACCAAAATTCTTAATCAAGCTACCTTGAGCAATTCAGGAATATCTTCTCTAGATGCCGCCAGTCCAATAAGTCCTTCACCAACATTTTTTGGGATAGCTGAAGTAATTATCTAAAATAATAGGAAAGTAACTTACAAATTTAGAAGCATGCAAAAATTATATATGACAAAATAAGGATCGAGTTTTAGGTCAAAATGACATTTAAAATGTTATAAAGAAAATCAAACCTTATGCAAGATTGCATTTGATCGCTTGGCTTCCTTGCCCCCTTTCAATAGGAGCCCATTTCCACTCCTAATTGCTAATGAAGCTATCTATTTGAAAGAAAGAAAGACCATCAGCTTGTATGGTTAAAGAAACAAATTAAAAGTGTGTTTGATGGATATTAATGAGGAAATAATGTATTTTAAACAGTGATATGATGGGAAATATGTGGTTAAAAAGTGAGTTAAAGTTATTGATGCGATGCAAAATATTATTTTATTGAAGAATGTGTGGTTGAAAATGAGTTTTGAAAGAATGTGTGTCAAACAGGAGCTAAATATTTGTCTATGCCTGTAGCTAAATTAACTCTAATATAGTACTTTATTCGAGTTTGTTATATTAAGAATATATATAATGATAAAATTCTGGAACAGCACTCTGATTAGTGTACCAAAAATGCTGCGTCTACAAATTTCTTTATTGTTTTTATTATTATTTTGGACATCTGCAGACAACATTATATGTACACGTAGGAAAGAAAAGGAAAATCAACAACAAATGTAAGAATAACTAAAAACCACTTGTACATTATTCTTGGAAACATCTGAGGGTCAAGTTTACCGATCATATATTGCTCTAAGATAAAGTATGAAACTTACGGTCTCTGTACATCAAACATGAAATGGAAAGAGAGAGGTTTATCAAATTGTTAAACTTCTTAATGGAAGGAAACACTGTTAACTGATGGTCAAAAAAATATTGATGGAATCAAATTGTTATAAAAGCATTGACAAAAAATCCTACATAACACTGCATATAAGTGCAGTAGCAGTACCGTGAAAGCCATTTAAACCAAACATAGAAAACCAGACAAAGTTAAAATATGAGATTTCCACGCATAATACACAAGTTGCGCCCAATTTCTTTTGAAATATCAAAATAGTATAATGTTTTACATGCAAGAACCTAGTAAATCATCTCCTACAAAATTTCTGGTGGAGAGAATGTTATTGCAATATACCTGTACTAGTGCATCAGGCCGAGATTCAAAAATAATCAAAAGAACACCCAAAGGAGAAGACAATTTCTCCAAGATAAATCCTTGTGAAAGCTGGATATAGAAGCAATCAAGAGAAAGATTATGAAAAAAGTAAAATAGAGCATGAATATATAAATTAATAGTTATTTTCTATGTTAACTAACTAGACTGGTTAAAATTGCACAAGCCTGCATCAGAACCTGGAAACCCCATTTCAATACCTCTGTTCTCTTCAATACTTGCCCAGTTGGCTCCTCCATATCTGCAAGAATGCGAATAGACTTTGCAAGACTTGAAACCTATAAACAAATATGGACTGATCTGAGGGAGGAAAAGTTCTGAAAAAACAATTTAACTCGATATATATCCAATTTTGTTTTCTACAATGAAGAAATTGTCCAACCAGAAGATGCAGTTTGACCAAATCATTCAGGATCATCTGATTTCTAATTTATACATGCTTTAAAGTAGCAAAACTGTGTCTTACCTTACCAGGCTTCAAGGCCAGCCTAGAAACTAAAGACTTCTCATATCCTGCCTGCTGTGCCTCGGCAATATCAGCTTCATTTTCAGCAATTATCAGCTTTTCACTTGCCTCCAATGCATCGGCTATATTCAGCAAAACTTTACTCCTTTCTTGTGAAGACATAGCCTGCAGATAAAAGTACTAACAAAATTATGAACAACATCCCCCTCTTTTTCACAAGAATTCGTAACCAAAGTGCCAGTTAATTATATTTGCCTGCAGTCTTCTGGAACTTTCCCTAGCTGCAACTGCCATCTCACGTGCTCCAACTTCTGTGAGCGGGACCCATTCATTAGCCTCCCGATGAAACAGAGTACCAATATTATTTCCATCAAGTACTTTAAGAATACTGTCACCCAAGAAGCCACTTCACCCATGGAGAAAAGGAGGAAGTATAGTCATCAATTAGAAAGGGATTAACAAAAAGCAGAAATCAACAAATCATAGTGCAGGCAGCAATGATGAGGCATTTATGATAATATCATTTCCTCATACCCATAGCTACAATATGCTTATGTGTAATTCAAGTTGCAATCTCTAGACATAAAGATGTACATAAGCAAGGGTCTACATCATAAACATAGTGCTCTTATCATGGATAAGATTAGAGACAAGAAACCAAGGGGAGATATCATGATTGAAATCATTTTTAGTTTCCCAAGGTAGTTTCAGGATCACTTTTCTTAATGCTCAAAATATGCTTAAAGAAGAATATTGGGATCCTGAATAATAAATGAAACAAGTCTTTATCAGTTTAGAGAATGCCAATAGGTTCTCAAGCTGAAAAATTTTTAATGCTAATTCTTCACCTTTAAGGCTATAACATGTTAAAAACCGTTTTCCTGTCAGAGATTGAACCTGGTTGAGGTTGTTTAAACTCCTCTTCATAAGCTCTAATTACAGTGCTATGTATTTCCGATCCAAACTACTAACAACAGAGCATCATAACATGACCAATCCAGTTGTGAAGCCATTTCAGTTCCTTACATCAATCAATTGATGCAAGAAACATAAATTCCACCTCTTTCCAGCTAATTAAATTGAATACTTATCAGCAGAGTTCAAATTTTAATTATTTATCATTTTCTGACACCAATGTATTGTCTTGACATGGTTGGGAATAGTTACAGCTCAATTGATATTCAATTAGTTGATAGTTTTAGTAACCTAAAAACAGCAGTGCAATGTAACTGTTTTCCTTTAGCAAAAGCAAGAATTCGCTTCTCTTTTTAGCTAAAACTAATGAATTTGATAGATATATAGATTACATCTTAGACCTTTCTTTATGGCATGGACAACAGGACAAGTTAGAACAAATACAGCTAGTTCCAGATGGCTTCCCTACAAAATGAAGTGTGAAGACTAGATAATGATTAGTAAAACAGCCATCCAATGTAACCATCTTCCAATAGCGAAAACAAGAATCAACTTCTTCTTTTAGCTAAAATATTTGAATTTGTTAAATATATAGAATCCATCATCGATGTTTCTTCATGGATACGAACAAGTTATAACAAATATGGCTAGTTCCGGATGGCTTTGTATTTTCTGAAACTAGTTACATAAATATGGTGGAACTAATTTCTAGAAAATGTGACATTTAGAACCACATATGTCCTAAGCTATTTCCTATCATCCTAACAAACAAAGAAAATGAGAAACACTTTCATGAGATATTTCTCTGTGTCATGAATAATCATCAATACACTTTTGGTCTCTTACAGTTTATATCAAAGTACAAAACTGAATATAAGGCATCCATCATGATAATGAACTATTATGGAATACAGAAAATTTCTTTAATCCCATCTAGAAGGTTTATAAGGAGCTTCCTCTATATCAGATTTATAAGCAGCTATCTCCATCAGCACACTTACAACTGCTCTTTTCAATTTTCAGTATACCTTAATGCTTCAAGTTTATCAATTCCTGATTAAAAGATCTGAAAACTACCTCATACCAATTGCAAGGACTAGAAACTAGAATCATTTGCAGCATATGTTGCGACTGGATTGGGGAAAACATGCTTCCTCAAAATTCAATGGTACATAATAGTCACAAAAATGGTTTCAATTATTAGCACTGTTATTTTTCCATGTTTCCCCACACACAAAAAAAAAAAAATATTGATTAAGACCACTGCCAGTATTTCCCGAAGTTGACCCTCAGAACATTGTCATCCAGCAATCATCTACTCATAACACGTCATGGTCTTTCCATCTAGCTACATAAGAGAAAAGTGTTTGACTTCGGATAAATCTAAACAAACCACTAGAAAACAATTATGTTGAAGAATTCATTGTGTTAACAGATATGATTGAGATGGAATTATTTCCCTGACAATTGAAGAATAGAGTAAGGACTATAGAGGAATTAATACCCTCATCTTGGTGATTGAATGACTAAGAATATCAGTTAATTTCAGGATTTCTGTAATTGATTGATCGAACAATATCAAGAAATTAATTCTCAACTTATGTGATTATTATACTTTCCCCCTTTTTTTAGTTCCATAATCTGTGTAATTTAGTTTCCTACTTAAATAAATTATGTTGCTTTGATAGAAAGTAAGAATGAAAAAGTCACTTTCTGGAAGTAAAGCAAATGCAAGCATCATTGTACTTTAGTCTCTAGCACGGAAAATAAGAAAATTTGATGCGTATTTTGATTCAAAATTGAATCATTTCTACGAAGGAATCCAGTTTACCTGGTGATAATAACAGGGACACCAGAATGAGAAGCGTGAACTGCAGCTTTTACTTTGGCAGTCATACCCCCTCTTCCAACCCGAGATTTGTCTCCAAAAGTAATTAAGCCCTCATGCATCTCCTTAACGTATGTATGAATTAGCTTCGAATGTGGATCACTTGGAGGCCCGCTATAAAGACCATCTACATCACTCAACAGAACAAGGAGGTCAGCTTTTAACTCCAGCGCTAGTAGAGCTGCTAAACTGTCGTTATCCCAAAATATTCCAGAAGAGTCCTACAGATTAGTGTCATATTAGAATAGGAATGAGCTATGCTGCTGTCAAAATTGAGGTTATTAAAAACATATAATATAGGATGCTGACAGCCCTCGCTGCCCACATTGTGACTAGTGAGTACCGAAAGGGTGGGTGTATATAGCATACGTACATTAAACTATTGATTCAACAATGAAATCAATAAGATACAATAAGAAACAGAGCATACAAGCATACCTCATAAGGAGCTTTCCTTGTACTGACTGCATCATTTTCGTTAAATATAGGAACAACCTTCAGAGACAACAAAGACTCTACTGTCTCATTGAGTTGTCTTCTGAAATTTGGATCTCTAAAATCATTATCAGTCACGAGAAGCTGTGCTGATGTCACGTCCAACTGAAAAAGAAAACAGAATTTTCAAGATCCAGAGAAATGTGAATAAAATAGCACCTAACCATCTAAGGTTATTTTTTTAGATAGCATAAGGCAAGACAGACAGCCAAAACAAGCTATTAAATGATTTCACCTGACTAAACAAAATATCATAGACAGCCATGAGACCATTTTGTCCAACAGCTGCACAAGCTTTCCCATCAAGTTCGAGTTGTGGTTTTTGGAGGTCAGCAAAGCTGTGAATACCCAGAAGTCACATAATATTAGTGGCTCTCAACTGAAACAAAACTAAAAAGAAAAAACTCTACGCTACCTAGTTAAGGTTTACAGTCATTTTCATAATAAGTATTTTCTTGCAAACGCCTGAAATTTAATAGAATGGATTCCATCTTTAGGGTCCATTAAATATCTTAGAGACATAATTGTCTTCTGGTAAATTAGAAAGCAAAGAGTCCATCAGTATGTTTCCCAATTTGACCAAACCAAACTTTGTAAATAAAGGGAGAAAGGGCAAAATAGAAATTTTAACATTGAAGGTCCAAGTCAGCAGAAGTAGTTCAGAAACCTGCTGTTAATCAATCTCCTATATCGAAGCCGTTGACGACCAACACCAACTGCTCCTGATGTCACCAAAATAATCTCATATCCCTGATTGTTCAGTTCTAGAATCTGCATTTTCAATTGCAGTTTAACGAAGTAAGAAATCCCAATTAAAGCATTTACTCAATTATAGGATCAAAGTTAGGCATAAATCCATAAACATCTGAGTCCTAGTCACCTGCTCACAGATTGCTCCTAACCTTCCAAGTGCTAATCTCCCATCAACTCGAGTGACAACGGCAGTTCCAACCTTCGATTATTATAAATAAGTGTAGCAACAATGTGTCAAAATGCCAAGATTTCAAATTAGTTAATGTGAAGTGGAGCCGAATTTAAAGAGAGGTACAAATTGCAAAGGATGAAAATAATGACATTCAGCCGTTAGTATTTGTTGAGGTGCAGAATAAATAGGATTAGAAGAATAGCAGAAAGAAGGCAATGGATAAAAGGAAAGATGAGAGAAATAAAATCTATTCGTATATTCTATTTTTTGTTCTGAGTACAGTAGCACTATTGTCTTCAATATATAAACAATGCATTCATATTTTTGACGTGTGCTATATCAACTTCTGTTCTGTATTCTTACAACAAATTACCGATATAATCATTTTCAGTTCTTTGTGGTGCCTCATCAATACCCAACACCAAAATTCTCACTTTATGCCACGTCACTATGTTGAAGGTAATAATTTAAATGATATACATATGGCCTTATCTTATAGTTTGAACTTTAAGATCAAGTGTTCAAAATGATTTCAAAGCAAGTGTCCTAGATTCAAGTCTCGCAACCGCCTATTTATTAAAAACATTCACGTGTCAGTCTTTAAACACAAAAAATTATATCTCACCTACACATGAAGAGGCATGTTGAAATAAGATTATATGATATACATGTAGCCTTGTTTAGTAGCTTAGTTTTCAGTCCAAATATGAAATATTCAACAGCTAATTGATCAGCCATAAACTCACAATTCTAAATGTAGGAGCCATTGACTATTATCAGTATCACAAGTATTACTATATATATAAAAAAAAGAATGATCGACCAATTTCATTTCAAAAGCAACTCAGTACATTTGCAATCTATGACAATCATAACACTGAGGACAACAGAACACTAATGTCCTGATACCCATATCAATCTTAACACAGAACTTGCAAAAAATATAAATAATGAAGCAGTCCCAGATAAACCTTAAACTCTATGATCCATTACAACTTCCAAAATTAGAGTACGTTGTTAAAGAAAAGACGTCAAATTTATACAATTCAACTAAATGCAGATCGTCATTTGAATCCAGCATCAACAACCCATCAATTCAAATAAATTAAAAATAAAAATAAAAGCACCCAATATAATCTGCCGTACAAAATTGATATACACTAAACAGAAAAAAAAAGAGACTAAACAGGAAAAAAAATACACCTTGATTATGACACGCTTAACGTCTCTAACAAATGCGCGAGCCGAATCAACACTCTCCATTACTTCTCGATGTCGCTCTCAACAAAAATAAATAGATTCCTACAAATCAATAGGGATTTTGAAGATGAAGGTTAGATCGAATTTCTATAGAGGAATAAGAGTCCGTGTATAACTGTAACTCTGTGCATAACAAGGCGCCGCGGCGGGTGATTTGGGTCTTTTCCGGATGACGTGGCTAGTTCGAAACGAAAGATTAGGCGGGATACCGCTAGTTTATTGGAAAAGAAATCAATGCGTTCGCTTTTCGCGCCACGTGTACCGTAGTTTGCTAAGTGCCAAACAAATGGTAGTTAAATAAAATATTTATATAAAAATTATTTTTCTAATTAATAGAATTTTTAATGCAAAATTAGGGAGTAGTGAAAAATATAAATGAAAATGAATCATTTGTTTCCCCTAAAGAATTCTAATATCCGTTTCTAACGTTGTATAAGTCCCATTTGAAAAGGTCATTGATCCCATATAGTTGGTATTTTTCCCTGTTTCCTTTTGGCTAAGGATAGTTAACCAAAGGCCTAATAGAAATCAAACACAAGTATTCTATTCAACTTGGAAAACTGTGTCAATTTGTTACGATTTGTTAACCGAAGTATTGTGATCGTAGAATATGAGCTCAAAATTATTGACCATCTATAGTCTGATTTGTTTAAGTTTAAATTGAAAATTGCACGACTCGATCGTGAATGATAAAGAGAATAGTTAATAGCAATTTCCTGCTGGTAAGCAAATGAGCAATTTAAATATTGGGGAATATTTGTAATGTAACTATTTACTCGTGTAATAAGGTTGAGTAGTTCAAATTCATGACAATTCAGCGCTTACTTGAGTTTGAAACTCGAATTATGCTAGGTTTGCGTTTTTTAGCCAATGATTCGTTCATGTAAATTTCTCTTCTTACATTTACAAAATAACAAAACTTTAGAAAAATAGCAATGCAAGGCCCGACATGCTTAGAAAAATAAATGAACCCTGACACACCTTAACCCCATGTTTGTGGCAATTATTTGGTTAAAAAAGAAATATTTTGAATAGGGAATGTTTGGAGAACGTGTGGTTAAAAAATAAGAAATTTTTTTGGACTTACGTACAGAATGTTATATTGTGTATATATTTGAATGAGTAGAAAAAAATGGTTTTGAAAAAACAAAATCCGTCAAACAGTGTCTTAGTTGGCTAATAACAAATTTGTTCTATGACTTAATCAGTGTCCATCGACTAACCAACCATGCAAGATGACATTTAACTCATGTTTGATTTTACTATTTTTAATAGATTTTGATATAAGTTAATTATATGCGTAGTTAAAAAATTGTGGATACCATAAAAATATATTATTGTTAAGAGTACTTCTCTTATGTTCTTAAGTTAGTTTTTTATCCAACCCAAAAAGCATCCCAATTATCGAACTTGATCAACTTGACTCTTTTCCCTGACCGGCCTCTCTAAGGTTTCAATCAGGATACCGAATAAGTGCTAGAGAAACTTGGGACCAATGGTGACCGCTCTGTGAATTGGAGGAGCACTTGAAGCGCTTATGGTGTGTTTGATTTATTGTTTTCAAGTTGTTTTCAATTTTTCAGTTTTACAAAACGCTGAAAATATATTTGGACTAATATTTTTGAAAATAAAATTTCGAAAACAATGTTAAACTTATAGCATAAAACTCGAAATGTATTTATGATGTTTAAATTGTTTTCAAAATTTTCTAAAAACATGGAAAATAACATTTAGATAAAATTTTAAAAAATATAAATATAAATTCTAACAAATAAAATTAAAAAATTTGAAAAAGTAAAATCTAAAATTCTAAATTCTAAAAAATGAAAAATAATAATTCTTAAAAATAAATTTATAAAAAAATTTAGAAAAATAAAAAATAAAAATAGCTCAAACTTTCAGTGATTATTTATATATAAATTTTTAATAAATATTTAAATGAACACGTATATAAATATTTTAAGTCAACTTCATTAATTTTATTTTATTTTCTTTTGAACTCAATTTATAATTTATTTTTATTTTAAGCGAAAAGTTAAGTCCCAATTTGATGGTCATTTTTTTGGGAAAAGCATTGTCTAGTAATTTTTTGAAAAATGTTTGCTTAAAAAGTAAAAAAAAGTTTTTTTTTTTACGTATAGAATATTTTATTGTGCGAATGTATGATTGAAAATGGGTATATAAAAAAATTATTTTTAAATGAATAAGAGACAAACATGGGCTTAGAAGTAGTTTAGAATTTTCCACTTAGACTGGATACACAATGCACGTGTCAATGGCTTGTACATCGATACTGAATATGAGACAAATTTAGTCTATGTTTGAGTTTCATCCTTTTAAAACTCATTTTTCTTCGAATTTACTTTTCAATACACATTCTCTTAATAAAAATAATTTTATACGTGAACTAATTTTTTCTCTTTTTTTTTTTTTTTGGAAGTTTTAATAATACGTTCTAAAAAAAATTACTATTACAAAACTCAATTCTCAAAAAAAAAAAGAAAAAGGGACTCCAACACATCTGGAGTAACATTTATTAGCAAGAGACATTCTTTGTCGCCAAATCCGTTATTTTTCGCCGTAGAAAACAAATAAAGAATTTAAAGTGATGATGGATGTCGTAACGAACTTTAGCGAGGAATCTCGTCACTAAGTCCAACCATATATTTGGAACTAGCGAATGAGTGGCCTAATTTCATTATTCATTTTGTTCGCTATCACGGATTGCGTCGCTATTTAATTGTTAGCATCGACTACTTTGAATTGTCTAGCCACATGTCCATTCAAATAAACCTGGTAATGGTGAAATTCGCCAAAATATATGTGTTTTTCACACTAATACTAAATAATTTGAATTCAAATTAATTCATAGCTTATCATGTGTAAAATTTCATCGTTAGTATCGAAATTTAAACTTCAAAAATCTGAACAACTATTACTGCAATCATCATTATCATCTGTCTTTATCTTACCTAATTAGTTTTGTTTCTGAATATTAATTATGTAATTAATTAAATGGATTGAAATCCATTTGAAATACAGATTTTAATTTGTTCTCTCTCTCTCCCCCCTATATGTGTTTTTGCTGTTTTCGAGTACACTGGTTATTGAAAGGCTCTTCTGCTGATTTATACAGGTAATTTTTTTTCATGAACATTTTTACTGTCATATGCTTCTCGGTAATTTTATTTATCTTCTTCTCTATTTTTTTTTCCCTAATTTTTTATTAATATTTACAGAACATCTTTCATCATTAAAGGTCATCCGCAGAATTTTTAAATTTTTCAATACTTTTTATGGGTTAGTGACACTTTTCTAGCTAACCATATGTTGTCATCAAATCTGCGGGTTAGATTTTTTTTTAAATTTTTTTCTTAAAAAAAAATAAGAAAACAGTAGCCATTGGAAATTTGTTGCTAAGTACTGTGAATTATTTCTTTCGCCATAGTTGGTTTTTTATGGTAGTGAAGCTCGATTAATTGTTTGATGAAAATTGAGCTTGTGAAAATGTATGTACGTGCGATATGAAAAACTCGAACAAGAATTATTATTTTTAAATTAACGTGTTTTTTTTTTTGAAGTCATAAAACTGGATCTAGAGTTCTTTTGTTTACCATCGTTTGCAAAACCTTCAAACGATGACAATAATTAATGCACATCTAGAACATTCAAACTCTTATTATTTTGTTGGGAAACATTTAAAATCAACTAATTATAATAAGAATTAATGTACAACTATTTATTAACATTTATAATAATCCACTTAGTTCCTAAAAAAATCAAATTTCTCCTGTATTTTTATTTTTATTTCCAACTTCTCCTATCTATCGAAATATATTTGGTATCTTGGTGCATGAAGTAGTTTTCAAGATGACGCGTTGATATTTTCGCGCATTTTGATTAGGTACTTGAAAATCAAAGTAACTATTAAATTTGATAGAATCTATTAGCTCGAAGGGAAAAAGTTGTTTTCCTCAAGTTGCAAAAAGGTACGCATCTCCACTCTAATTCAAAATTTCATCGCACGTGTTAGTTATTATGTACTAGTTATAGTTAGAAATTGACTATAAAATTGCTATGAGAATCAATATTTGATAACAAAGGGTATATTTGGTTAAAGTTATTTTGTCACTAATAAAATTAACATGAATGGCGGTGACTGGTCAATCAAATAATAGAAAATATCCAAAACTCGTGCATTGTTATCGTGCCATTGAGACGAATTTAGTAACGTATTTTAGCAAGAGATATTCTTAGTCGTCACCACATCCATCATGGATTTTTGTCATGAAAAATGAATTTAGATTTATGATGGAATTAGTGATGGTCGGGGTTTCATCGCTAAACTAACTAATGAATGACCTAATGTTCGTCGTTTATTTTTGTTTATTGTTAGGCATTTCGTCGCTATTAATTATAACAATTGACATCTTTGAATTATCTATCCATATGCCCATTCAAATAAAGCTATTAACGTGTCATTTCATTGTTATTAACGAAATCTTGACTTCAAAAGCTCAACAACTATTACAGTGATCATTATTACCAATTGTTTTATCTTAACAAATGTTTTTACATATTAGTTGCGCGACTAGTTCTGTGCATTAAAACCATTGAAGCTATATATATAAATCAGAAATATTTATACAGTTTATTTATTTTAATAAATATTTTTTGGTTGTATGCCTCTTGAATTTTCTTTCTTTATTATTATTTTAATTCATTAACATTTGCCACAAAAAAGTCTATCGTCGTTAAAGGTCATCCACACAATTTATAATTTTTCATATTTTCGACGGATTAGTGACAATTTTAGCAAACTATTTGTTATCGTCACTAATTATGCCAGTAACTTCTCGTGGCTTTGAAAAATATAATAGGCATTGGAAAATCGATGCTAACCTCGTAGATGATTTATGTCGCTAAATGTGTTTGACGTGGTAGTGATGTTAGATTAATTGTAGGATGAAAATCGAGACTTTTGTGTTTTCAAATCTATTAGAAAAATAATAGTTGTTGAAATTTTGTAGCTAAATTCGTATGTGAATTTGTAGGAATTACTTCTTTGAGTCTACTGTAAAAGTTTATTTCTTGAATCGAACCAACTTATAATAGCAATAATCAGTACTTTGTTGGACATGCTTAGCCAATTAATTTTAACAAGTTTTCTAAACAGAAAGTGTAATATAAGCGTAATGGAATAAAATTTATTATCCTTTAGTAAGGAAAGATAAAAGATTTATATGCAAAAGATTATTTTAGAAATGTGAAGAAATAATACTTCAATCCACAAAACTTCAACTGAAAGTAGGATTTTAGGTTCCAATAATATCAATTCCAGGCTCAGTTTTTTCTTCCTTTTAATCGACACCAAACACAATGGCTCGACCC
>CAIGRP010108829.1:0-36214 GCA_903798385.1 Fraxinus cuspidata | reverse complement strand
TTTTTCTTTGAATTGTTTTAACAGTCCAATTATGCGCGTGGGTAGTTTTGATTTTGGTTGTATACACACATATATGCGTACACAGAGAGAATAATAGACAGACAGCAACCTGGGTTGATTGTTGATTTTGGTGGTAATTATAAATAGGGTAATTAGCACATAACGTCCCCACCTTTCATTGTTATTGTGGAGAACGTCCCTACCTTTCATTTTTTGATATTTTCACATTTCATTGCGCAAAAGGTCATTTTCACCTATTTTCTCAATTTAAAAATTATGAAATGACCAATATACCATTCTCTTTAAATAAAACAAAAAGAAAAAAAAATTAATTACAATCACAGTCCCAATTTTTTTAAAAAAATGTTCAAATAATTCACAAATAAATTATTAAAAGTATAATTAGCACATAATATCCCCACTTTTCCCTATTATTGCAAAAAACATCACAACCTTTTATTTTTTTTACATTTTCACCTTTAATTACACATTTAATTGCACAAACCATTATTTCTATCAATTTTCATCCAATTTCTCAATAAAAATCTGTGAAATGACGAATATATCCTCATATTTAAATAAATAAAAATATATTTTTAATTTCTGATTCTTAATAATTTATTTGGGACGTGTGTGCACTTTTTAATTTTTTTTTATTTTTTTCAAAATTTTAAATAAATTTAATCGGGACTTGTTTACACTTTTTTTTTAAAAAAATTAATTTTTTTTAATAATTTATTGTGGACTTGTTTGCATTTTTTTTTAAAAAAATTGAGACTATAGTTACAATTAATTCTTTAGTTTTTATTTAAATGGGAGGGTATATTCGTCATTTCATAGTTTTTTATTGAGAAAGTGGATGAAAATGGACAGAAATGATGGTTTGCGCAATTAAATGTATAATTAATGGTGAAAATGCCAAAACAATAAAATGTATGGACATTTTTTTGCAATAATAGTGAAAGATAGGGACATTTTGTGCTAATTACCCTTTTAATAATTTATTTGTGACTTATTTGGATATTTCTAAAAAAATTGGGACTGTGATTGCAATTAATTTTTCTTTTTCTTTATGTTTTATTTAAATGGAAGGGTAAATTGGTCATTTCATTATTTTTAATATGATAATAGGTGAAAATGACCTTTTACTCAATGAAATGTGAAAATAAGGGTGAAAATACAAAAAATGAAAGGTGGGGACGTTCTCCACAATAACAATGAAAGGTGGGGACGTTATGTGCTAATTACCTTTATAAATATATATGCACGTCAAGCTGTAGTTTCCTTTTTGTATGGGAAATTAATATTTTGTTTAAATGATTCTAATCTTAGCATGTCGCTCTAATACCAATTGTTGTAATTCGACAATAATCATGCTAAGAACACGAATCACATCTTCTAATTGATAATTTGTAATTCATACATGTGGAATATATTTTGTTTACGAATATTACTAGCTAGATCTGTCTCGTATTGCTCCTCAAAATAATCAGCCGTTAATGGGGCAAGCCAAAACGATATGGAGAGGAGAGGGGACCTAGTCATTATATAGAAATTTATAAAGTCGGCCCATTACCAACTCTAACCCTAATTAAGATTTACATAATTCCGGCCTACATATTTAAAATTACTACATTATAATAACATAGCCCGTAAGGTGTATAACGATCCAAGTGATCACTAACATATTTGATATAATTATAGTATCATTGCAAACCATACATCTAACTCGTAAAATTCGTAATCAAATGGAAGCTCACATAATAGAATTATTCTAACAATACATATATATACATAACTGAATGTGAACGCAACTTGGTTAGGCGAGAACAATTTGTGTGTCATTGGATATAATCACAGTATCACTGCAAACCATACATTTAACTCGTAAAATTCGTAATCAAATGAAAACTCACATAATAGAATTATTCTAACAATACATATATATACATAACTGAATGTGAACGCAACTTGGTTAGGCGAGGACAATTTGTGTGTCATAGAAAATTGTTCTACTTTTCCCAACATTTAATTCTATTCCCAATTCTCATTCGATAGTCATCAATCAATGGTCCTTCATTACTTCATTTTATTTAAAACAAAATCAAAATTTCATCATCTTCTTAATGAGAATGCACTAGTTCGATATGCAAGATTAGACATTTCAATATACAATTAATTAAAATCTTATTTGTTGTTTTTTGCTGTTTAATATTGTGCACTCTACGTGGATGCCCATTAAATTTTCTCCCATTGGTTCTGATTCCCACTCTCTTCTATGGGCATGTTACATGTAGGAACTAAACACGGAAAGAACAAATAGGCATATATTTGGTGTGTTTGTTCTTTATTAATTACAACATTTAAGATTAATTTAAAAATTCAATTTTAGTTTTTGTACCGATGAAGATTTATCGGATTTTCTTGCATTTCCTAAGTGTTGATTGTTCTTATTTTAGGACAAGTTTGACAGAGCTGTTTTTGCTTCCGCTTATAAAAAAACTTTTTGAGAAGACTATATTAATTATTGTTTGAAAACTAATTCCTAGAAAAGATCCATATTTCGAGTGACTACATCTAAAAGCTATTTTAATTAGAAGAATCTCATTTATAAAATTAATCAAACGAGTACAAAGTAGTTTTTGGATCTGAAAGCTCATTTTTACTTCTCAAAACTCATGCCAAACAGATCTTTGATACAATTTTAAAAGCATCTTTTATGCAAAAGTACTAGTGTACTATTTAACCCTCAATTGTGTAACTAGTAGATTAATGTATGTAGTAGATTAATAATGCTTGAATATTATTATTTTTTTGACCAACCTTAAGGGACGTTAATTGGTGAATATCAGACTTAATTTACGTGTATATAAAGAGTCATAAATCAACATTGGCATCTTAAGGCGTCTTACTAAATTTAAGCAATAGAATCACACAAAGAAAATAATGTAAAATTTGCTTATTTATATAATATTCATTATTTCTTGTTATAACTTAGCAGTTCAACCAAATATGCACAAAGAGTTCATTGAGTACTTAAAAAAATGTGCTTTGCACTTTGCACATATTAATTGATCCATGATCAGATTGGCATTGATAGTTCGTTTCGAGTTTCTTGAGAACTGGATCAAATAAGTTTCTATTGAGAATTTCGTAAATGAAATCATTCACTTAATGAGCAAAAAAGGTACTCGATCAGACCAAAATCAATCGATATTTTGGTTTGCTTTGGTCTTGTTAATTTCTTTTATGCTTCAAAAATAAATTGTAAAGTGTAAAATTAAAAAAAAAAAAATGATTTTGCAGCTAGAATCATTAAGACTCAAAACGTAAACAATTTTTAGTGAAACCGAACCAAATCAACTAGTTTGGTCCATTTCGACATAAAAGACACCCATAGGGCCTTGTGTATTAAATATTGATCATTAAACTCATCTTAGGATCCAAAATCAAAATGAAAATTAATCTCTCTTTTTCATTCACTACAATTTTTTTTTTTATTATTATTNTCAAAACGTAAACAATTTTTAGTGAAACCGAACCAAATCAACTAGTTTGGTCCATTTCGACATAAAAGACACCCATAGGGCCTTGTGTATTAAATATTGATCATTAAACTCATCTTAGGATCCAAAATCAAAATGAAAATTAATCTCTCTTTTTCATTCACTACAATTTTTTTTTTTATTATTATTGTTGTCAAAATTTTCGATACCGATAACAACTCTAATAAATAGCCAAATATTTTTTTATGAAATTAGTAAAACCTAATTCCTTGAAAATAAATCCCTAGTTTCAATGGATATAAATCATTGTAGATCACACAATTTCACATGTGATAAGCCAATATTCCAGATAGGATAGCAAAAAAAAAAAAAAAAAAAATTAGAGTACAAGTTCCATGAGTCGGGCACTGAACGAAAGATGGGGCATATATACCATTGTACTTTATGACTATTTATTGCTACAGACATGGAAAACGACCTTAGACTTACAGGCATGTCCCCTCCAATAACCATGGTTATCGGCCGACGTGGAAGAAATCTTGATAATACTTAGGTTTTCGCAATGATTTTGTGGTCATAATATCATGTTTGATATGTCTGATTATTTTACATTATCGTATTCATCTCATGTCGTTCAATATGAAACTTTGAATATTTAAATATACTCTAAACTTTCAATATTTGAAAATGTCATAAAATCAATTCGGTTATATTCTATAAGTCATTTATATAAAGCTTGGGAAAGAATTGGATCGACTTAGATTGGTCGGAATTTTTGGTTAACTTTTTTAAAACTAAAAAGAATTTTTTATTTTGGGTTTGTCGTCAAGAATCTCTTCAATATAATATAGAATTTCAATGTTGGTTACATATAGTGTCACTTCTTGTATATATAAACATGCAACATACATACATATTGAATTCTCTCAATTGAACATTTCACTTTTGACCGTTGATCCATAGGCCTTTTTCTTTTGTTCAATAATCCGATTAGGTTTTAGAAAAGGTAATACTTTAAAGTATTTCACATCTTAAATTAATTTTTAGGTAAAAAATAATATTATATTTCTTTGTGTTAAATTTGAATTTGAAACCATTAGGCTCCCTCATCTTTTATTCCAAATAAAATTAAGCCCATGTTGGAGCCACATTTTCTAGGAGATATGTGTTTTGGAATGGTTATTTTTGGGAGTATGTGTAGTTAAAAAATAGAAAAAAAAAATTAAGTTTACATGTAAAATTATTTTATTGGAGAATGTGTGGTTGAAAATGAATTTTTTTAAAAATGGAGCTCAAAGGGTTAAGAATACCTTCACTTACCTACATAACTTTATAAAATATGACAGATATTTTTTTATTTTTCATTACAAAATCAGAGTAAGCTAAACCTCCAAGAAATAAGATGGTCGTCTAAGTCTACACATTTAGCTAATGTTCCCAATTTTTTACTTTTTTCTTTTAAATTCAAATAGTTTTATAATAAAAAACTTCATGTCAGATGTTTCCCTACAAGAAAAACAGTTATTTCATAAATTGCTGGAGTTGGAATCTCATTTGTTCGCCTGGGCGTACTTATTTAGGGGCTCACCTTGAAGAATCATAGGCTTTTTGAAAATCCACTATAATGGTGCACCTAGGGTGTGGGGGATGGATCGATTAGGCAGTCATTCTAGACTTCGAGGCGTATTATTCTAAGTTTTTTGTTTCAAACATTTCTGGAAAGTAGAAGATAACTTGTAAATCTTAACGCAGTCAAGACATATCTCGTTGAATCATTCTTTTTCACCACATCATGTATAATAGAATCGAATCAAAAGGCTGATAAGTGTAGGAACCATAGACGTTTTGAGCAATTGATCGAGAGTCTAGCTAAAGTCGTGCTTATGGTAAGAGTTTCTTAAACTTGTCAAATTGCTTTGAAGGATTTTTTTTTTCCCATTAATTCTGTGGTTTTAGAATCAATTGCAATAACTGGAGCAAAAGTACAGGGATCGGCCTTAGGAGTCAGTCCTCCAATGTACCCAATATCTTACGTTTATCTCATTTATTTAAACTCTCATACTGTGTCGATTTCGACTTCGTCGTGTGTTTTAAATGTATGTTTATGATTTAGACTCTTCGGATGCGTATTATCATGCTCACCAAATTGAAATTTTTCTTCTAACTCCGACCAAGGATCAACATCCTTACTAAGTGCCTTATGGAGCGAAAGTGAGACTAGACTAGATTTACATGAACCTCCTACTATTATCCATAAATGACTTATTTTTGGTAATAGAAACCAACTCAAAGGGGAAAAAGTTTGATGCCTAGCTTTTTGGTTATTAAGTTATAGCATTTCTAAGTTATAGTAACACTGAACAACATTTTTTGTTGGTAAATTAAAGTAATAAAATGAAAAATAAACATTATCAAAAGAAAATTTCTAGGCAGTAAAATAGTAATTTAAGATTAAGAATGGAGTTTCTCATTGATGATAATTTCAAAATTATATCTTATAAATTTAATGTATGGATAAATTATTGTCTTTAAATAAAATTGTAAAAGAGATAAAATTTTACTTTCAAGAAAAATTATGACGCCAATTAAATAAACTTAAAAGATAATTGAAAATTACTAACATTTTTTTTAGTGTATAGTAATAATAAAGAAATACTTTTCGTAAATTCAATTTATCTTCCTAATTTTCGTATATTGAATAAAAACATAAATATTAAACATTTAATGATAGAATTTTTTGTGGATAATGATTTATAACTTATCTAGCATTAATGATATAATCAAAAATAAAAAGAAACATTAAATTACTAAAAAGTAAAAAAGAATAAACTTATGTCAGTGACACCTCCAACTCTTGTAGCCACGATTTGTAATCTGTGACGGAAGTACATGGATGAAAGCTCATGATATCGGTGTCGATAATTTTGTCCAAATTACCAACAAATTTCCATCTAATCACTTACGATAATGATGCTAGCGATCATTTGATGGAATTTTTTTCGGTGAACATATGCTTCACTTTATTTTTTATTATTATTTTAGAAAAATATCCTTTTTAAATTTCTTCTAAGACTCGTGAATTGCTTGAGATATCTCTATACATATGTTCATGACATTTAAAAATATGATAAAACAATATTTTGTAACCTGAAAAATAGAAGAAGAGGAGAACAAAATCCTTGTTAAGTTTTATATACAAACATCTCACACAGTCACTGTCCCTAGTTATAGTCATAATCTGAATTGAGAAGCAAGAGAGGTACACATGGCTACACGATCACATTGATTTGGTTATTGAGACATTAGTTGTAAAATATCACTTCTCGTGTAGTGTCGTGATCGTACCTAATCAAAGACAAAGCCCTTGACGATGCACCTTCACAATTGAACTAATTCCAATTATCACCTGCTTTGTGGAGCTACAGGTACATATGGCTACACTGAGGAAAAAAAAAACTTCACAATCGAGCCCTAAAATAAATTTGTGACTGATTTTCTTTAGAAATAAAAAGTCAGGCTTCAAAAACATTGGAGAAACATTGTTTTGTACAATGAAAGAGATGTATTTGCACATTCCTACTGTTCACAGCCGACTCGTAGCAATCATCCCATAGATAAGATATAAAATCACTTGTCGTAATAATCTAATTGAGGGAAAAAGAAATGGACAATGTTTTATACTTTCTTTTTGTAGTCAAGACTCAAAAGAGAATATATATACTTTATATGGACTAGAGTATACATCCTTCTCATATGTGGCTATGTTCAATTCTATAATGATTTTTTTTTTCTTTATCTATTGTGAGATAGTTTGATCATGAGATATGTCACATGTTGTTAAGACGAGATTCTTGAATACATCTTGACGAAAGCATGTATATGGTAACAATTAAGCTATATGTACAATGTGACAATATGGTTGACATCTTCTATGCGAAAGAAATCTTTTCATGGGTGTTTTCAAAATCAGAAGTGTAGATCTTGCAATATAGAAGAACGAAAAAGTTAATGTAAATGAGAATGTAAGTGTTGCATGATTCGTATGGTGGACCAATAAATATTTGCTACCTTTAATGTATGGAGTCTATTTCTAAGAAGCAATCTCATAGTCTCATGTTTATGCCATGGACTAGGGTAGATATTTGTTTTGCTGTAGAGATGGTCACGCAATCTCAATCTAATCCTAGAAAAAACGTTTGGAGCACAAGGCATTGTGCGCTTGTCTACTAAAAAAAAATACATGGTACCTATTCATTTTAGTGCTTCGAACTTTTAGTTTGATACAGCCTAAAATATCTACATCGAAGCTTAGTGTTTACTCAAGGATGTCAAGCAATCTTGTATTATTAACTCTACTATAAAGGCGGAGTATGTGGCGACTTGTGACTTTACTAAAAAAGTTCCTTACGGATCTTTAAGTATTTATTTCAACTTTGCAACTTGTTACACTTCTTGTGATGATAGTGAGGTGGTTCTTTAGTCTAAGGAACTGAAGAACCACCAGATCCAAGAAACTATATTTAGACAAATATTAGATTTTCCATCATAGGAATTTGATAGCATGTAAGTTAATGCATGCTAAAAATTCAACCTTGCTACATTACCAGACAAATTTGCTACCTCCATTGATAGAATACTACATGACATTCTATCATTAATCGGTTAAAAAAAAAAGATAGTTTTTGCACTAATCACTTATTGCCACACTTTCATCTGTCATTAGAATGTCAGCAAAGTGGCATTATTCCTAAAATTTATTCCTTTTATTGAACCTTCGTGCGTTACTAGTTTTGAAGTTCACTTAAAAGGAATGTAATGTGTAACATATATTTTTACTTTCAGGCAAGTGAGAGATTGTTAATATTGCTGATGCCAATTGCTTGGAAATCCATTGATGTGCCCATTTTGCCCCAAAATAAAAACCCCCCAATTTTGCGTACTCAATACCCTCCCTTTTCAGTTTTTTGCATTCTCATTGAACAAACTACAGGTTGAAGGAATGGAAGCAATTTGTTTTTCAAAACAGCATTGTAAGGGCACAAGTACATGTTTTCATCAACCTGAATGACAAGGTTGAGCACCCTTTTAAGGAAATATAGAATAGCGAGAACATTTAAACAAGTTTGATTATTCATTTAAATAAGTTTGATTATTAAGTGGATCATAAAAACCCACTTTTGACGATATTTTCCTTCTCTTTGGGATCGAACACCAATTGCAACTATTCGATAAACGACTCATTGGGATAAATGTAGATGGAAAAATACCCCCAAGAAACGTATAGGAAGCTTTCAAAACAAAAGCACTATTTATTTCTTCAATCTACATTATAGTCTCTTTCCTTTAGTCCCAAATATGAAGTGTAAATATTGATTTTAAATAGAACAAGAACTTAAATGGCTCATTCGATACCAAAAAAAAAAAAAGTTTGACGGCACAAATGAAACTTCACATTAAATTCAATTACTACCACTCCACATTAACGGTGCTTAAAAACGATAAAAAAGATGTTAAAAATTTTAAAGCCCCAAATCAGAAGACCTAAATACACTTACATGACCTAAAATGTAATCAAGAAGCTGCGCGTACACAGACGAACTTGTGAAAAAATGGTGGGCAACGAAATGAGTTGTCCACAAATATGATCGAAATTAAATTGGAAAACATCGAAAAGTATTCAAGAAGAAATAAAAATAAAAATTTTATTAACTCGTATATTCTTTAGACATATATATTGAAACTTAAAAAAAAAAAATTGCATAATTTTATGATGGAAATCGCCCCTCTCGTCCGCTGTGGGTGTAGCAGATAGATAGCGAAAGGGAGTGTGGTACCACAATTATTAATTTCTGATGACTAATGGCAGCAAAACATTCAGCTACACCCACATGGACTGTTATGCTAATGCTGCCAAAACACTATTCTTCCTTCTCCTTCTCCTTCGAACCCTAAAACTCAAAAGCTTCTTCTGAACCCAGTTTTCTATGAGCCCTTTAATTTCCGTTCCCGATCCAGCAGTTCCTGCCTGCCGTGAGCACTACTGAATATAACCACTTTTGTAAATTGCTCTCTGATAAACCACTTTGGATTCTATCCCCTGCTGCCCTTTTTCTTTTTTATTTCTCTCTATTGATTTCTCTCTCTACAAACAAATTATTTCCTTTTTTTTTAAACAAGTTTTTAGCCTTTAAAGTCTTTATATAGCTGCACAACTTGTAGTACTCCTCTTAACATAGCCCATCCTGAAAGCAATCAAGAAAGAGAGAGGAATAAAAGTTGTTTCTTATTGAATTCTCTCTATTTATTTAGTTTATTTTTGTTAGTTTTCCTCATCTTCTTCTTCCTCGATTTCTAATTCGATATAGACATGTCGAGCTACATAGATGTGCCCGAGCAACTCTGCTACATCCCTTGCAATTTCTGCAATATTGTTCTTGCGGTATTCGAATTTAATAACCCTTTTCTATTAGTGGGATCTGCTTTTAATGTCCAAATATTGTATATTAAATATGTTTGCATGCATCTATCTATATCAATATGTGCATTTTTGTGGGTGTGAGCTTGCTTTGAGTACATGTGTTTGCATCCAACCAAGAAAGGAACATTTTTTACATGCTGAATAAAGCTGGTTTTGGTTTCAGAGATCAGGTTATCATTTGGTGTTATTATGATGAAGTCCATTAATTTTTCCCTCTGGGCTTCTTGTTTTTGCTACAGTCATGTCTACATCGTCTAGACTTTTCTCCTCTTCTTTTACAGTCAAAGAAAAAGTCATACGTGAAGGTGAAACATTGGGATGACCAGAGAAAGATTATTGTGTTGATTTTCTAAAAATATTAGGGATATTTATAACCTCAGAACACGAATTTGCCTATAAACTGATGATAGAGACAATTCTTTCATCTGTGGATTTTGCCTCTGTTTCATTGCTGTAAAGATATCACTATACCTGCTAATTTCAGCATGCTCTCAAAATAAAGCTCTTTCTACTAATGTTTTCAATAAAATGAAGTTCCTACTTGGGGATATTTCTTGAGCTAAAGCAGCCCTAGCTAGAAGAAGACCAAATGTTTTCTTGCAAAACAACTCTCGGCGTGCTTGGTAAATTGGACTATGAAAGATTTAACAAAGAAAATGTTGTCATCTTCAGTACCCCTCTAGGGTTTTCTCTGCAAGACTGCAACCCCTCTTAATTTCAGAGTATACCCACTGAGTTTCAAGCATAATCTTGTTTATTATAAGTCCACAACTAGAAAATTCTGCAGAAAGATGTTTATCTAGGTGTATCAGTTATTGTTCATAAACACAGATCTCAAATTTTAAAGCATTTCAGTTATAGACTTTTTAACTGTTGGTTAATATCTCAATTCTGAAGGTTCAATTTTTGGTGGTTGAATTTGCAGGTGAGTGTTCCATGCAGCAACTTGTTTGATATCGTGACCGTTCGATGAGGGCACTGTACAAATCTGTGGTCCGTGAACATGGCAGCTGCATTCCAGCCTCTGTCCTGGCAAGATGCTCAGGTTCATTTAACGAAATTTCAGCTAAATTTGTGGGCGATGACCAGATCTCATCAAATTTTATAATAGGCTTCTGAAATCTGGGTTTTGCTTCTTTTGAGGAAATCAAAGTTCTTGCCTAAACAATACATAGATCCAGTTTTTCAGAACCCTAAAAAATCTTGAAACCAAAACCTACAAGTTTTTACTTTTTGTAGAGTTCTAGGTTTAAATATTAGTTTTTTTTATGAACATTTTAGTTTGTATGATTCGATGATTTGATTGATGGGTAAGTTGAGGTTTGTTCTTTAGGTTTTTATGTCTCCAGAGATTGTCCTCTAATGTGGAAACAAAGCTTCAAATATGGCAACTTTGGGTTCTCTTAGATCCCAGCTAGATCTTAATAACTGTCAATCTAGCTGCCATTTTCTGAACTGATTCAGTCACTTCAATCTTGTTATTTTATCCCTTTTCTTTTCTTAAGAAAAACATCATTTCAGTTCACTCTGTTAGTCAAATCTTTTTTTCTCCCTCTCTCTCCTGTTTCTCTCTCTACCCTAGCTTTCATTAATGTTCTTATCTAACCTATTTCACAGTAAATGTAAACATTCCTCTCTTTTACTTGTTTGGTGTTTTTTTTTATTATTTATATATAAGAAAGAAATCATTTACATATTTGGGATTTTATTTCCTCGTTGAACAAAGTTAAATAAAATGGGGTTTCTGAATTTATTTATTTTATTTCAGGCTCCCAATTACGTTTCCTCTGAGCACAAGAAGGTCGACCTAGGTTCTTCTTCCAAATGCAACAACAAGATGGCAATGCTACCTCCCATTACGAAAAACACTGAGGAGAGGATCGTAAACAGACGTATGTTTCATTAGATCTTATTTACGTTTCTTGTACAAAATAGTACTATACAATATTAAGGATGACAAATTTAAACTATTAAAATAAGAAACATAAGTTAAAATAAACCATACATGAACTAGATGTTTAGTTGCAATTATTTTAATATTTTGTTTATTTATTTATATTCTCCTCGAGCCATCATTTTGTTTTGTTTTACAGCTCCTGAAAAAAGGCAGCGAGTACCATCAGCATACAACCAGTTCATAAAGTAATGGAATTATTTTCACTTAATTATCCCTTCAACATTTCTTTTGACTTTTGTGCTACACTAGCTTTTAGTACATATCAGCAGCATTAGAAAATTATTCTTTTAAGTGTGAATATTATACATATATTCAGAGAGGAGATTCAGAGAATCAAAGCCAACAATCCAGAAATAAGCCACAGGGAAGCATTCAGTACTGCTGCAAAAAATGTAAGTGGGAAATATAAATTCTCAAATGTGGATACTTTTTATTGCAGTTGATAGTCGAAATTTTTGGGGCTATGACTTGTAAACTTTCTTTGGCATAGTGGGCACACTTCCCTCATATTCACTTCGGGCTGATGTTGGAGAGCAATAACCAAGCTAAACGAGGTAAGTGATTTGATTTTGTTGTAAAGTTGGATTTATTTTTCACTCATTTGACTTTTGAAAGACAAAAATTTTCATTGTTAACAATGTCTCTTATTTTCTTAAGATTTCACTTGAGCATTATCTGAAAGTAAAGTGTTAGACTTCTTCAAGTAGCACAAATATTTGGTTTTCTGACCATGGACATTTTGTAAATAAAGACCAGGTTCAATGGTGTTGTTAAGTCAATAATTTGAGAAGAAGATCCACCAAACATTATGGCATGTTTGAAATTAAGATTTGATGCAGAAAACTTAAAAATAAAAATTAGCTTTTCAAGAAAATAATTATATTTCTTGTTCTTTTGTATCTTTGTAGGTCTCTGATCAGAAGCATCAAATGCAAAGGCTGGTCTACTAAGCAAATGAAAATTATCTGGGCTTTAAGACAGCTTTTATGTGACTTTTATATTTCAAGCACATGATGATATTGTAATTTCCTATTTGTTTTTAACTATGTTTGGAAAATGTTACTTAAATGTCGTGCAATTTCTACTTATGCTGTTGTTTCATCAACATGCTCTATTTTCCTTGTGCAATGAAAATTCTGTAAATTCCTGAAATTATTTAATATTTTCTCTCTAGGGTAATAGAGGGGTATAAATACTCTTGGGCAAAGGCTTGACCTAGTCGATCTTTTCCTAATTCCCCACCTATCCAAAAATTATCATGTAGTCTTCGATTTAGTAAACTACACAAGTATCGTACTCTAAAATTATGAGTTAATTAGAAGACTCAATCGAATCCATATAATTCAAATGTTAAGAATTTAAACCTAAGCCCACTCAATTATTGAGCTACCAAGGTGGGATCATTAGTCTTAGCCCACTCCACTATAAAGCTCAAATTAACCATCGTGGATTATGTTCAATTACTAAGAACATCTCCAATATACTCTTTATTTATAAATAACATCTTATGCATTATAAAGAGCATCTTCAAATTTAAAGAGTTAAATTTCTTATGCATTTCAATAATACTTTTTATTTTGACTCTTTACTTTGATTTTCTTAATAAATATTTATTGATTTCTCTTCATTTTATTTAACATTATCTTTTATATGTTAATAGTCAATCAATTTAAATATAAATTGAAATGTTTAAAAAAGTATACATTAAAAATACAGAGATTTTTGACTCTCTAAATTTGGAGAGTCAAACATGCTCTATATTTTAAAAAGTTAAAATAGAAAGTTTCTTAAAGCTTATTTTTCTGTATTAGCTCTTTAAAATAAAAAATATTTTATATTTAAAGAGTTTGTTGGAGATGCTTTAAAGACATAATATCATATACTAAGAAAAAGACTAAAAATAATGCACTTTATTAACTATACATTCAAATTTACAATACATGTAACTGTTGTGTTTTAATTTGTTATGTGAACCTACATATGTAATTAAGTGTATATTAAAGGCTATTTTAATATTAAGCTCATTTAAAATGATCTAATAAAGAATTGAAGTTATTGGACTTTGGATATCTAAATATAGTATAGACTAAATATGTGTAGAGATATGATCTATTATGGTTGTATTTGACAATGATCGAATACATATAAAAATATAAATAAGGTTACGGCCCCCAATCGATATGTGATTCTCATTCTTTGTGTCATCTTATCGACAAAAGAATACAAGAGAAAATATATTAAATATGTAGATTCAAAACCCACAATAAAAAACGAGAAATCAGGAGAACAATATCACGGTCTCCTAGCATGAATGGTGTTACTGAGAGACGAAATAGAACACTTAAGGACATGGTAAGAATTATGATTAGTCACTTCACATTACCAGAATCTCTCTAGGAACAAGCACTAAAGATTGCAGCATAAATTCTCAATAAAGTTCCAAGTAAAGTAATTGTTAATGGGTTAAACTTTTTAAAGATCCTATTGTTAGATCAATTTTTTGAAACGGAAAATGTCCGATTCTTTGAGGATATGGAGTTTGTGGGGAGATAAGTTTTTAAGATTTTGTCTTGAAGAAGATTATGTAAATATCCCTTATGGTGCATTGACAATGATCAGAATTAGGAACAAATTCTTACTCCAAATCTTATTCAAGAAGTAATTTCACATCAAGATAATATTACAAAATCTCATATGCACAATTAAGAGATTGTTCTAGAAAAAAAAAACTCAACAACCTCAACAACAAATGTTTTTTAAGAAATTCGCTAGAAAAATGAGAAAGACAATTTTGGATGATTTTATAGTCTTTCTCCAAAAACATGAGGATAACATTGGATTGATAGAAGAAAATCTAATCAACCAACTTTCATCAAGGAAGACATTCTCAAAAGTGGATTGATATCATAAATAAAGAGATAAAATTCATGAAAGACAATGACGTTTGGGAACTCATTCCATTGCGTGAAGATACGAAACCCATTGATTGTAAATGAATATTTAAAATCAAGATGGATTCAAAAGGTGATGTGAAGAGATATAAAACCCATCTTATAACAAATGGCTTTACTCAAAAGGAAGTCATTAACATTAAATGGACTTTTCTCTGATTTCTATGAAAAACTCTTTTAGAACTATTATGACACATTTTGATCTTGAGCTACATGTGATGGTTTACAAATTAAAGAAATTCATGTATGTGCTTAAGCAGACTTCCTGTCAATGATATCACAAATTTCATTAAATAATAATCTCATTTGATTTTGTGAGAAATTCAATTGTGGTTGTGTGTATCACAAGTTCAAAAGGAGTAAGCATATTTTTCTTGTATAGTGTTTTGATAACATAGTGTTTATCTGCAATGATATAGACATATTAGACAAAAATAAGAGATTTATTTCATGGAATTTTGAAATAAAAGATCTTGGTGACGCCTCTTTTGTATTAGGGATATAAATACACGGGGATCTTTCTCTAGTTATTTTTGGATTATCACAAAAGAGATATATTGATAAGGTTCTTAAGATATTTTGAATGTAGGAAAGTAAATCAGGTGATACCCCTATTATTAAGGGGGACAACTTTAATCGCATTTAATGTTCTAAGAATAAACTTAAAGAAAAAGGAAATACAGAAAATTCCTTGTGTTTCAGCAATTGGGAGTTTAATGTATATTTAGATTTGTACACATCTGGATATAGTATTCATTATTGGAATGCTAAACAGATATTTAAATAACTCTGGGATGGATATTTGGAAAGCAGCCAAGCGAATTTTTCGGTATTTATAGGATTACATAATCACTTACAGAAAATCAGACCAATTGGAGATAATTGAATATTCTGATTTTGATTATGAAATATGGCTGTCGAATTCTGTCACTAGGGTACACATTCTGAATGGAATTAAAAGACCACTTAAGTTACTTTGTGACAATAACAGTCTTATATTCCAACATGAGCTTGATAATGTCAAAATTTATAGAGATTAAGTTCCAAGTTGTTAAGGAAAGAATTCAGAGTGATCGAATTTTTATAGAGCATATTAGGGCAACTCTATGATTGCGGATCCGCTTACAAAAAGAACTATTATCCAAGGTCTTTTGTGAGCGCACTACTCATATATGTGTTACATCTTTTGATGATATTACAGTTTAGTGGGAGTTTGTATATGGTTGTTGTCTGATTACACATTTTATGTTTATAGACATTCAGTTTATTTCAGAAATAAAATATTCAATTCAGCTTCACCAAAGTTTTTGGTTTGATCTCATTAAAGTGTAAAGTATTAAAAAATAAGGTAGGACCAGTTGGAAATATGCATGTTTGGATCACGTTATATGTAATTTTCATGCTATACATTCATATTTGATCTATGTCATTTAATTGTTTTAATATACGTGATCATTGAGGGTTTAGTTATGATACTTTTAACGAATGTCGCTTTGATTCTATATTGACATTATTAATGGACGAGATTGTTTGAAGATACTTTTAGTTATGAGAGCAAAAGTTTTGACATCATAATGTTATGGATATTTATAAGGTAACATATGTGGTCCAAATAGGAAATTGTTGGGTTTTAATTTGTCATGTGAACTTACATATGTAATTAAGTGTGTATTAAAAACTATATTAAGGTTAAGCCCGTTTAAATTGATCTAATAAAGAATTTAAGTTATTGGATTTTTGATATCTAAAGAAAGTGCGTGCTAAATATGTGTAGAGACCGGATCAATTATGATTGTATTTGACGATGATTCGAATGCATATGGAAATATAAATATGATTATGATCCCCAATTCATATGTGATTTTCATTCTTTGTCACATCTCATCAATACAAGAAAAAAAACATATTCAAAAACTACAATCAAGAACGAGAGATCAACAATCAAGAAGAAAGAATTTAGACAATCAAGATTATGGAGTAAGAAGTCAAAGTCAAAAACAAAAGCTCAAGAATTAAAAGAGTCAATATTCAAGATTTAAAATTCGGAATCAAGATCCAGTAATAAATAATCATTCCCTATAAATCAAGGTAAGTTCCATATTTAATAATTCTCTTGATAATTTGACATGGATGATGTTGACAATAAATTATTTAGGTTTTCAAATACTTGAGAATTAAAGTTTTAAAACAAATTTAACAATAACTATTTTTTTTAGTAGAGTTAAAGCTGATTCTCTATTCTCTTTAAATCTACACAAATACCAACAAAAGATTAGGACATGGGTAACACAAAGGTGTAGATTGCTTGATATAGCCCCATTTTGGATAGACATAAGCTGGGCAATCTTTGACCTCCTCAGCAACCTAAAATTAACTAGGCAGGACACAGTCCAATCCTTAGTAAGGCTAAAATATTTTTGAAAAATATATAATTTTTAGTCATGAGAAGCCAGAAGCCCCAAGAGGATGCATAGAGGCGCTTGGACTTTCTAGGGATCTAATGCAATTAACATTTTAACCCTTAATCTTAAACTCCTTTATTTTATTTTTAATAAATGGCTTGGTCGAGCCACCTAGCACAAATTTGTTTCTTGCTGAGCTTCGATCAATCATGTGCCCCAATAAGTAAAGCCTGTCAAGATTCGACTACGGGACAAGTAGGTCAAACAACGTGATCATAATGAACCATACATGTATAAATTACTTTTTATAAGTCACATTCAGACAGTTATATGCATTTTGACACCTCGATTTTTATAGTTCACAAGTCATGGCTGGACCTTCGACCAAATGGCATAAAGTGAGATTAAGAAACAAATGCTCCAATAATGGATGCATAGTGGGTAGAAGGTGAAGAAGTTGAGAAGAATGTGGTGTGAAATCCATCCTTGCGATCGGCATCATTAGCTGGCAATCCTTCTTCTTGCTTTTGGTTTCTGTTGGGGTGGGTAGGGTGTGTGATAAGATTGAGAATCTGAGATGGTTATGAATTGATCGGATGGACAGAATCTGAAATGTCAAATTCATGTCAGTTGAGAGAGCATTCACTTTACCATTCTTTTCATCTTAATCTGTCTTAAAAACATTGGAAACACACACAACCACTTAAGTTATTCTACCCCATATCTCAGGTCTATGCCCACTCTAATGCAAGTAGGGCCCATCTGATGATACAATGCAGTATTTTACTGGTGCAAAAGCTTGCAATCTGATTGGGACTAGGGAGGGATAAATTCTTGCATGTGAAACCTAAAAGTTGTTGACACAACATTAAGAATATATGTTTGATTCTCAAGGTATAATATTCACAAGAATGAGATGAGTTTGTTTTTGTCCTTTCCTTTTTTCTTTCAGATTCTGCCATTGATTATGAGAATATGAAACCTTCAGCAAGTTCTGTCGGCTGATGAGTGTATTTGCACCACTTGACAATTTAAGATACTGCCTCTATGAGCCATTTCTTCAAGGTTTAATCTGTGAGCCTTGCAAGATAGAATTGACTCTTAAGGCTATTGAAAATAATTATCATTGTGCAAATTTTGGGGATGACTAGGTTTGAAATTTTGAGTTGGCTTGTATCGATTGAGACGAGTATATGCATTTATCTTTGATGTTGATTAAATTTAGTGTTTCCATACTAAAATTTTGTTCATAAATAATAAAACTCAGGCATATCAACCAATTTTCCGAGTTACTTTAATAACGTAAAACATTTATTTTATAGCTTAATAAAGGAAGCCACCCCCCCTCTCCCAAAAAAAAAAAGTCCTTTTTGATGATTGTAATCACTAAAAAACAACTTATAAGCTGCATTAGAGAAGCTTATGCATTGGTGAAGCTATAAGCAGAGGCTAAACAAACCCATTTATTTACCCAAAAACGAGCTAGTCAATCACAACCTGCCAGAAACTTATTTTCGAGTTAGAACTCTAAGAGGAGTCAACTCGTAGAAGTAAGAGAGTGAGAAACAACTTATAAAACCTATTAATTAAAATATCAGTAAGAATACACTGATAAGTATAGTTAAAGACGTCGAAGAAATAAAAATAAGTTCAACAACGGGAGAAAAAGAAACTAATAAAACTAACCCCATATGATCAGCAGCAGATGGTGTCTTTCCCTAATGTTCTAAAAGACAATCTAGCCTTCTTATCTGATCCAAACTGAAACTTAATATCAGAAGAATCAGGTTGTGAGGTACTGCTCGTAGACGGAAACGAGAAAACGAGACGAGTAGACTTATTTGTGCCAAAATTGTAAGAAGGAACAGCAGAAGGCACATCCTTCGGCTGAGACGGAGCACTTGTTGAAGATGAAGGCACTATGGAAAGAGTTGGGGGCTCAGAGAGGAACCCTGAACTTGCAGAAATGGGGAAAGTGAAGCCCAGGCCATTAACAGAAGAAACTGCACGGGGATTGGGCCTGCTGATGGAAATTGAAGGCAAAAATGGTTTGTCTCCATGAGAAATGGTCGACTGATCCTTGGATGGCACAAGGCCAGTGGGATTGGTCGTCTCCTTCTGCCCATTGCTAGTTATGATGAAAGACTTCTGCAATAAAGACACTGTCAATACGATTTTCCACTACATAGCATTCAAGCATGTCAAAATCTTAATAAAGGTCATGTACGATAGACATTGCAAAAAAAAAATTAATTTGCACAGTAAAACTGACTACATTTATTTCTGGCAGCTGAACACATTTCTGAGCTTTTATCCATTGAAACTACGTGTTGGGTACTGTTGAAAAGCTATGAAGAGTCCGAGCAGAAATTACATTTTTCACTACTGCTTACCATCTGATATAACTAAATCCAAGTTAGAAAAGGACCAATACATTATTAAGCCAATTTAAGTAATTAGTCACAATTCCAAGACTGGAAGTTGGCTATAGACACAACCTTCCTGATTCAGATATTACTATATTATCATATATTTAGTTTGAAATAATGCAAAGATGAATCTGAGCCAAACTGCTGTAGAAAGAGAAGCAAACATTGTTTAATGTTTATACCAATACTGTCTCAATTTTACACTTAAACCCTTCTTTTTAAGTGAGGAATGGCTATTCCAATATATTCAAACTTGTGAAAAGCCAAAACTATTTTAAACTAACTAGACAAAACAGAACAAGGTTGCTTAAGCTGCCTGATACCAATTAAAATGTTGCTGCACAGACGACAAGAAAATTTATCCTAAATTAGCAAGAATACATACAGCAAATCAACAGTTAAAAGCTGGCTAATTTTAACCAAAAACTTCTGTATTACACTGCCAGATACGAGTTTATAGCAATTTGGTGTCCAGTAGCTTGAGATTCTTCAGGATATAATCAGAGCAGTATCATCTTTTAATGCAAGCTTCTAATTTATACACAATTAACTACTTATCGATTTCCAAAACCACTATAGTCATGTCTTAATGGCTACCATAAATTTATGAGCTAGCAAGTTTTCAAGCCTGCATGTCTACAGCATTTAAACTGTTTTCTTAATTAAAACCCCATACTGAGTAGCGTGGGCATTACAGAAATTCAAAGGAGAAATATCCTCAATAACTTATTATAACTTCACTTCAAAATTCTAAACCTACCCATGACAAGTTCAATAATTTCTTCAAGAGTACAACAAAAATCAATTCAGAGTCTCCAAAAAATAATCCAGGAAATATGACAACCTATTCCAGGGGAACTAGAAATCTAACCAAGACAAGTTTAAAGCCTCACACAAACTGCACAAAATCGGGTGCAGAGGAATCGTCATAAAGATTTGCTCGATCTTGATATTAAGGTTGCAGCATCAACTGGGGTGAAAGTGTATAGTCAATAATCTTCAGAGCCTACGTTTCAGAACCACCACCACCATTTTGGGGATTAACAAGTTCACGCCAGGCTCATATCGTACCGAACAAGATTGATCAAACAGCATTTTAATTGCCCATAGCGCTATGCGTTTTGCTGCTTTAATTAGGTGGCTACAGGCATGAGGTGATACTTTCCTTAGCCAATAAACTATTATTTTAGTGTTGTTATTGATATTATTATGGAATCAAACTCTATAACAGTATCGTGACAAATTAACCACTAATGTGTTAATTAAGCTACACATTGACATATATAGAGCAAAACTAACATCCATTAAGAATTTAAGATCAAACAGTAACTTAAAAGAAACAAAGTACCTCGTCTAAATTCTTGACCTGGGGATCAAAAGTTCTTTTAAAACCAAAAGCCGGTATTTCATTGGCACCAGGGATTATACTAGGGAAAAAAACACCGGTAGTAGAAGCTTTGGCATTTTTATTAGCATTCCCATTAACTTCATCCCCACCTTTCTCCTGAAATTGAACTGGAAAACTTGCATTGCTGCTATCATTTTTGAACTTCTCGGGAATCTTATGGCTTACCAAACTGGTGTTCTTATGAGAACCAAGTTCTCCAAACTGCAATGAGCTGACATTTCCCTCGGGAACAGTATCAGAGGCCTCATCAGTAGTTTTTCTCCATGTAGTGGCAAGCTTCAATTCAGCTGCCTTTTCTCTAGGCGTGGGTTTGTTTCTGTCGAGGTGTTCTAATATTTTTCTAACTGCCTCACTAGGAGAAGGCTGATTTAGATTTTGGAATCCTGATTCAGAGCCACCTACAGCAGGCTCCTCTATCATGTACTTAGAAGCACTACTAGTTTCACCACGTTCCAGTTTCTTTTCTGTACTAGGCAAGAGACCTCTAGAAAGAGTAGGTTTTACCATTTCAGGATGAGCATCTATAGATGATTTCTGGAAAATAGATCCTCTTGGTCGAAATTCAGAAGCAAACTTATTTCTAATCCGACGAATAGGCCCCACAGACCCATAGCTATCAACTGCATCACTCCCTTTCTCCTGAAAATTATTTTGAATACATTATGAAGAAGAATTCATCCACATCATAGCTGCTAAAAATAGAAGTCAAATGTGACAGTGTAGAAGTGCAATGTCATGCATTTTCAGCCTCACTAGGACCATATAATTCAGTCAAATTCTTTCAAGACTCAATTTTGAAATCTTAATTACATAATGCAGGACATCATGATAATGCCTTCTACAGGACAAGTTATCAATGGAGCATGACAACTGAAAATTGCTATGCTATGCTAGCATGCATTAATTGAAATAAATTAAATGTGTACCTGCCCATAAATGGATGTATGAGCTTGCTGAAAGAATGTAGACGATCTGTTCTGGAACCTGCTACCAGCTTGTAACTGGGCAGTAAAATCATGTAGATAATATAATTATCAGTCCTTGCATATTACTGAAGCATACTTCACAAAATTCAATTAACTTCATATACCTTGATTCTGGACTTGGATGCTATGGTTCTAGAATATGGGGTTCTAGGAAAATCAACATGTCCATATCTGCCTCTTTGACTCTGCGGTGTCACATAGCCACGGCCATCATGTACCTCAGCACCAGGCCAACAAATGGATGGTTTAGGCGAAGCGGGTGGCACTAATGGCTTTATTGCAAATTCATCACTCACTTGTTGAGCTCTTTTGCTTTTTAGCATTAAACTATAGGGGTCATGGCCTCGTTCTGAGGTACGATTACCCATATATGCCTGAGCAATATCAACTGGGGAGGCACCAATAGCATCTGTAACCTGTAAGATATTGTGAAATAAAGATAAAGCCCTCCATGCATTATATTCGTAACACGTTCTTCAAAAAGAAAAATTTTAGTTAATTTTTACAGATGGTAGAAAGTATACAATAGTGACAACAGCTGCAGAACTAATCAGTGGGTTAGGAGATATGAATTGCACTCACGTCTGCTTTTTGGAGAGAAGTTCCAATATGTCTCTCTCTGTCTTCCTGTTTTCCCTCAAGTGTCGTTCTTGGGATTTTTTCCGTCCGTGTAACCTGTCCAGTATCATGAAGATATAATTTGTGCCAAGAAGATAAAGCCTTCCATGCACTAGATTCTAATGCATTTTCTCCAAAAGAATATTTAGATAAATGTTTGAGCTACACAAAGTATACAATATACATCAGTTGATATTAGCCACAGAAGCAAATGTGCGTGCAACCAATCGAATCAGGAACACCATAGTACACTCACATCTGATTTTTGAATAGGAGTTCCAATGATAGGTCTGTTTGTGTCTTGTTGTTTTTCTTCAACTGGTGTTCTAGGAATTTCTTGGGTCAACATAACCTGTTCAGCATCTCCTCCACTTGGATTCTTCTTTTCCCCCTCCATGTCCACCCTAGAATTCAATATTTCCAGCAAATGGTTGATTTCCTCTCTGCATAGCACAGAAGGTTGAGCATTATGATAGAAGCTTGAACAATGCTTGACATATTAAGATAAGACTGACAGAATTACAATTGTGCTGTGAACATATACAAGTGGCTTAAGGAAAAAAGGAAAGATGCTTCCTTTATACATGGTGATGCAACCATTTCTCCCAAAAGCTATATCTAGAAGGAGAGGTGCAGTCAAGTCCTTCATCACCCATGACCAGGCCTGAGTATCCACCCCAAGCACTATTTATATGAAACTTATTTCATGAATCCCTTATGAGATAGGCCCACCTCCATATTGAGGTGATGTTCGCATCATTCTATTGAACGCCAGACTTCCAGTATCAACTGATGTAGGGTGGGTGATGCAACCAAACCACTTCTCCCAAAAGCTACAAGCATATAGAGAATAGGATAGGTGCCATCAAACCCTTTATCAACCACAACCAGGCCTGGAAATCTTTCCCAAGCACTATTCATTTGGACCTTACTACGGTAATCCCTTACTAGATAGGCCCAACCTCATGTTCAGGTGGTGCTCTGCATCATTCTTGATGCCTTAATATATCAATCATGCATATCTCTGACAAGGGAAAAAATTGGTTTCCAGCTTCGAATGACCATGTGTAGCAACTGAATCCATTCTTTCGTACAAATTCCAATTACATAAGGTTATAACTACTAGGGGATGATATAAGTAAAAATAAATAAGAACAAAAGTCAAAAAAATAAAAGCCTACCTGGAAAAAGTTTTTCCTTTGAACAGCTGTTCGAATCTCGAAAAGTCAGTACCATCACTAGAATTTTTTACTTTGTCTTGTCCAAACTCATTGTGATCAAAACCTTGGTTCAATCCATCAGCAACTTCACTTGGACCACCTATTTCGGCAGATCTGAATTGTAGAGACTGCATAAACGTGATTTAGAGCTTATTTTCAACATGTTATTACCAATACAAACAATTTTTAACAGAAGGGAGTACATAATAATAAACTGAATCAACGCAAAGAGCTTCAATAAAACCAAAAGTATTAATGAAACAAGTAAATCTTTTATTCTTGAAAGTAAATCAGACAGTTGTATTGATATTTAATACAATGAAATAACAGTAAATTCTATAGATCAGAAATATTTTTTCTTTCTCGTGCTCTGATAACAAAAACTTATTGATGCCATATAAAAGGAAAAGCAACCAGTGTATAAAGATGGCAGGTATCGTCCAAAAGTTTCCAAATTCAATCATTAGTCAACTCATCACTGATCAGCTTTCCCAGAAGCTCAGCTCGGACACCTAACAAGGCTAACATTGATAAACATTGTTCAAATACTTGGACACCACACACCTTGGTAAAAGATTGAGCGAATCACCACATCCAAGAACAAAGTGTAAACAAGATCAAGCAAACTTAACACATCATATTGACAAATTTGTTTACATTTTATTTTCCCTTTTTTCACCAATCTTAACATCTGAAAACTAGATATATAAATAAAAACAAAATAAGGAAAATATATCCTGGATAAACAATTCTGTTTTCCCTGTTGAATAACTACTTGTGAATTTCTAATTCATAGAAGAAAAAAATCATTATATTGCACAGATTGCAACAAAACAATGTATATTAATTGTACCAAATGCTTAGTTTTCTGAACTTGTTCAAATAGAAGCTTCATTGGGTGTTTTAGATTTTCATTTGAATAAAAAAAAAAGTAATCTAAATTTTATTCAAGGAAAGCCATTCCTGGAATGCCTTCTATTCTACAGCTACATCAGAATTTTGTGAACTAAAAGTTGGACAAAATGAACTATTGAATGTCACTTGTTGATGATATATGTAAGGTAAGAAACCAGATTTATGATTAGGTATTCAGTAATTTAAAATTAAATAAGTCTAAGAACGTCTCCAAGGGACTCTTTATTTTCAAAGAGTTTTTTTGTCATAACACAGAGCATCTTTAAATTGAAAGGGTAAAATGTTTTATAAACTCTAACGAACTCTTTATTTTCTTTTTCCATTCATTATTTTACCCTAATTTTTCAATTAATAAATATTTTGTAGATGCCAATAGCTAAAATATTTTATTTAATATGAATAGTTTATGTAGTGGTGAATTGAAACTTGATAATTTTATTAAATGTAATCATGATAAATTACTAATAGAGAGTACTCCAAATATAGAGAGACAAATTCACTCTCTATTTCGAAAGTAAAAACAAAGAGTATTTTGAGCCTATTTTTAAGATTTGACATTTCAAAATAAAGAGCATCTGACTTTCACAGAGTTTCTTGAAGATGCTCTTACACCTAGTCTTATTTCAAAGAAGCGTAGAATAGGGCGCCATAGTTTGGCTTTACATGTTTCCTACAACAAAATGGTCTTACATTATCTAATCATGTTGGGGAGTCCCTTCCAAAAGATTCAAAAATGGAACAAAATGAGAAGCCGAGAATTGTGTTCTAAAAGTAACGGGGGTTTCTTCAAAACTTCCCTGTCATAATTATGTCAAATTTATAGACTAATGATTGTTACCTTATCACATAGGCATGTATTTAATCAAGCATAAAAAATCTAAAAAACAATTAAAAACACTTCACACTTACACTTGAACTGCCTTTGACACTATCTTCAGCATTTGCTGGCAGTTCAGCATCTGGTCTATCTGCACAGGTAAAAAGATACGAGTCTTAACAGATAAAAAGACAAGGAGAGCAGAGAATATTGTAAATATTTTATTGAAGAGCATAAACATAAATGAATTGTTAAATGATCCATAAAAACTGAAAGAAAATCAGCCGAAATTGCACAAAAAGAAGGCTTCTAGTATATCACTTATCATCATCGAGAAGTAATTATAGTCCATACTATCCAAAATGTTAATACTATCTTGAATTCTATTAATTCAAAATCGTCTTGTATAATAAATTCAATGAGGGTAGAAACTAGAAGATAGTACATTTGCTTCAGGGTTGCATTTTGTTGCTCTTACCAATTTCAATTTTAACTGTTCAGAATTTCAGTTTTACCTTCGCAAGATAATCTCATATTTTCCATGTATTACAGCGTGATGTCACCACATAGATATTAAATTAGTTTCTCTGTGTACAGGGTGAAAAAAAAGGTTCCATAAAGCGTGATGCAAGTGCAATTGTTCAAAGTAAGAGATATGACTTATGAGTAGTTTATCATAAACAGCCTTTGGATGCCCCTCCTTCCCCCATAATCTATTCCAAGCCAAATCTTCAATCTTCATCCACAAAGAAATTCAGCCTGGCCCCTTATGCTCTCTACTAACATATGATATGAATGTATATTGCACAAGAGAAACATGTCTTGTGACGACCAATGTAGAGAACAAAATTCCTGTTCTGTGGGTTTTTTAAATGTGAATTTCACTAATTTTCATGTTGTCAAATTATTTTTACTAGGAAACACTGATCTAAATAATTGAATATTCTAGATTCTATATCTCCCCAATCACAAGCTTGTCTACTGAATTCCTAGTTCAATAAACCACAGTATCATTAATGCAGGTAAAATGAGATCAGCAGTCTACAAAGTAAATCGATCGTGGCTCTCAGAAATGTATCCAAAGACAGGTAATAGAAACTTGAATGGTAAAATAAAACTGAAATCAGATAAATAGGTAAAAATCTTGTACAATGGGGTAACACTATAACTTCAATGGTTCTAACAATTAAAAAATTAGGTCTTGATCCAATATAATGCACCATTATCCATTTTCTTCCCTAAAGTACGCTAAATACCCTATTTATTGTTAACTCGTCCATGATAAACCCACCAAAGCTTAAATGGAATTTACTGGTGGCGTCTAAAAGGATTTTCCTGAACTATAGAAACACTAATTCACTTTTTTTTTAACTTCTCCTAGCACCCCATGAAATACAAAGCATATTCAAAAATATACTTTCCTGCCTCCTGTAATGTGGACCTTTAAAACCATAATACACTACAAAGATCACTATAAAAAATTGCAATTATTCACCCTTCTCTATTTATTTCCTAAACTCTAGGGTATTGAGATGCTATCGCTATAATATCAATATATACACACAAATAAACAGATGAAAAATCAAAAATTAATGTCAGTTTACCAGTAAGGTGACTAACCATTGTTTCCCGCCAAAGGAAGAGCGGGAGAGGGGGCCGATTTGGAGAAGAATGAAGGGAAGATCTTGGTGGCGCCGCCAGTTATAAGACGACAGGCAGGAACGACAATCTTCGACAACCAGCCACGGCCATTTTGATTATTGGTCGGCGGCGGACGGGCATAAGGCATTGCTGGTGGCTTCCTTCCCGACGGTTTCCGAAACTTTCCGCCGGCGCCTCTTTCTTCGTACCCGTGGTCAGCGGCGTACAATGACACTGTCGTTTTTGTGTCTTCCATTACTCCCCGTTTGGTGAGGAAAGGAATTGTTCTTTTCAATAATTATTACTAGTGCACCGCTTTCCAGCGGCTGGATTCGACCAGAGAGTAATCAAAAATTCAAAATTCAAGAACCTTAAATTGTTGGGGGTGTCAATCTCTTTGTTCGATTTACAAAACTGCAAATCCACGTGAGGATTTGAGCGACTGAATTGATTTTCTCCCGAGTCTGCGGATTCGGATTTGAGAAGAATAGTGCGCAGACACCGGAGGTCTTGTTGTACTACAAGTCAAAAGAAAGTAGTCAAAATGTACGGCCGCTGGCTGCGACTTAAAATAGGCAAGAATGCATATGCAAGTTTGGCTAAAATCCTTACCTATAAATAAATAAATCTAGACAACTCTAAAGTGTCACGGGATAGGGGTGGTAATTGGTTCGAGTTATTTGTGCACGTGACCGTTCTACTTGTTTGAACTCGGATCCGTGGGTCGCTTGTAGGGGCATATGACATTTTTAAGAAAATAATCAAATATATTAACCCAAAGAAAAATAAATATTTATCACTCCTAACTCCGTCCTAGTCACTTGGGCTCGCCAAGAAACAAGTTGGGGCCGAGTCGACCCAAAAATATGGTTAGCCGAACTTAGCTTGTGAGCGGCTAGTGGACTTGGCCCACGAGCCTGGGTGATCGTTGACTATTGGCCAATGGTTAAGGTTTTATTAATTTATTTACTTACTTACACAACTCTCTACATTTTAAATTTCACATACAATTATAGTATTCAATTTTTGTACATCTAGTTCTTGAATATCTATATTCTAGATTGATCTTTGATTGTGTAACTCAATCTACATACTACATTTTCAATACAACATTTTTTATATTTTTGTTTCAATTTCATGTTTTATTCGAATTCCAAGTGGATCATAGTAATTATTTGGAGAATAATGAGTTTGAATAAATGTTTGGTGTCAGCTCCAACACACCAAGAAGCATAGGCCCTGTTTCGTCTCCGCCATTCAATCACAAATTTATTAGTTTGATGACATTCCAAACCGTACATGGAAGCAATGATACAATTAACTTGAATGACATTGAAGATAAAGAAAAGAAGAAATGCATAGAGTAGGTTTAACGGTAAACGAAGAATCAAGAAACAGAGCGCTAAGTGTTGGTAACACTTCAAAATGGTGCTCACAGGTCATGTAGATGGAAAGCTAGAGTACAAAGCAATACAGTAAAAATTATTATTTTAGAGGGATTATTAATTAATCGATAAATAAATAATTTATTGATTTATCGATAAATGAATATTTATTTATTAAATTATTTTATATATTTATAACTTGTATAACATTTTACCATAATACAAGTACGAAATTAAAAAAATGGAACGTGGTGAAATTCAAGATTTAATATGTAAACGTACAAAAAGGCACTCATACATACATTAAAGAGAGAACATTAATATACATGTATTGAATTCAAAGTTTAGCCCATGTTTGACTTATTTTAAAACAAAACAATTTATTTTTCATACTCAATTTTTAATCACGCATTCACACAATAAAATAAATTACACGTAAACTCAAAACGTTTTCTACTTTTTAACTACATATTTTCTAAAAAAATTCAATAGACTGTAGATGCATATTTTGAAAAGTGGCAAATTGAAAAAAATATTGTCAAATTAAAAGTTTATTAATTTTTATTATATGAACTTTTATGAATTTAAGCAAATATTATTTTATCTATTCGTTGGGCCTTAAGTGATCTCAAAAAAATTATTATCTTATGCATTTAGCGGGATTATGAATTGTAATGCATAAAAGAATTATAATTTTAAAATTAACTGAATTTTATCATGATGCTAATAATATTTTTAGTATTTTAACGGATGTTATTAAAAAATTTAATTGAAGGAATAAAATTCATAGTTTTACGTTTGACAATAAAACGATTAGTAAAGTTGTAATTGAGAAAGTAACTCGGATGATTAATACCGATTTTGGTGGTATTTGTTTTCATACGTTGTGTGTGTCATATTTTTAATCTAATAATGTAAGATGGTAAAAATTAATTCACAATCAATTCGGCAAAATTAGGAACTCTCTAATCTTTATTATGATTTTACCTAGTAGAGACAAAACTTTTGAAGAATTTTGTAAAGAACGGGAAATGGAGGGGAAAATATTTGTCACCAATGTAGGTCATAAATGAAATTCAACTTACCTTTTGTTAGGATACAAAGCTCTTATTAGTGATTTTTACAACTCTGGAAATGCAAAGGACCTAGAAAAAATTTACTAGATTATAAATGGAAAATTGCATTTAAAATTGAGAAGTTTTTTTTGAAAAAAAAAAAAATTCTGCCACTAATGAATTGTCAAGTGTATAATATCCTACTAATCTAATGTTGTGGTTCACTGTTCACGAAAATATAAATCGAATTAAAACAACAGTAAGTGTACGATTCGTTAACAAGTAATAAAGTGAATTTTGAGTCTAAATATCGTCCCACATAGATTGATTAATTCAATTTTAAGTATCGCGATCTTAACCGAAACAAGAATAATATGATGTGTTTATGATGAAATTATATCTAAGTTAATCTATTTATGCAATTATGAGTGAATTAACCAAATTAAATGCAAATTATGTTGAACACAAGTTAAGATGTTTTAATGAATGACAAACATACTAAAATCCCGAATTCTCATGCAATAATCACTTTTAACATTAGTTTTACACGTTGACAATATGATTGAATTTGACAAATCAATATTCCTATTTTATTTAACAATCTCTCTCGAATAATGTTAAACCTATTTTTATAAACGAGTCAGCTATATTTCTATGATAGATGCGAATATATAAAAATGTATGAATTTTTATAAACACTTAACGATTCACATAAGACATAACAGTATATTTATATCCCATATTGAATCCTATGACAATTTATATATGTAAAACATATTTTCCTTCTTTCAAATGCATAAAATAGGCCACCTAATTCACACAACTAATGTGCACAATAATTGTAGAGAAAATAAAATCATATAAATTGTTCAATATTCAAAATACGTGTATCTATATTAAATATATAAAACTTAAAATTAAAATGCATATCACATGGTTCATCGTTCTCCTAGTACATAGAAAAACTAGCCTAATATGTTATGAAGATGAAAACAAAAGTAATATTTAAGAATCGACATCACCTAATATAATTCTTGAATTGATTCTCATATTCTTGGATTCGATCTTCGTATTCTTGGCTTCTTCTCTACTCCAAAAGTCTCTTAAAATGTGTTGTAATGCGTTGTGGACGGCTCTAAGATTTTAAAAGACGGTCCAAAATTTGTTTCCTTAAAAGTTTTATTTAAATAAGGAAACCATAATTTTTCCTTTGATGTTGTAATATGTGATTGCATAGTACAAACACATGCGACCTCATAGTTCAACAAAATTAATCCCTGAATTTTTTTGAAGCTGGCCATGTGACCGCATGGTATTTACACTATGCGACCATATAGTGTAGTTTAAAATCCAAATGTTGCGTTTTAGTCCTCAAACTCCATTTTCTCGTTGTTTGACCTCTTTTCTCGCTTCTTCTTTTCCCAACACTTCATTCATTCGCTCAATTGGTCTTCGACTCTTTCACATCTTCGTCTTTCGAGTCATCTTTTGGCTATTTGTACTTTGGTCCCTGAACTTTAGTTTTCTTCTATTTTAGTCATTTTTCGCTCAATTTTCCTAAATTTCACATGTTCGTCAATGTTATTCTACGAAACATAGTTTATATAGACTTAAACCATATTTCAATATATTTGCCAACAATTATCCCTGGTTTGTGGCCTAAATAAGTGTGTAAAACGCACTTATCACTCAATTTTATCATATTGCAGCAAATTTCAAATAATATGGAACATATCTCTTTTTAGTGATATATTGGTTGCAATGAAAATTAGATTTAAAAGTATTGGTAAGATTTACATAGGTTATTTCCTCTAACATATGCAATGGACTCTAGGTATAAGTTAGATGGTACAAAACTTTTTATAATCCAAATCTTAAATGCATTAAATATTGAAACTCAAATTACATATCATAGTACAGAAAGTTGTTTATGTGAAACGTATTAAATTTATGCCCAAAGATCCGATAGAAATGTTGGATGGCCATCCATAAAAATGTCTAGTGTTAATGAATATTAAGTAGATACCGATGAAGAAGACACTGAGTTATTATTATTAACAATGGTTAGTTCTAATAGAATTAATATATATGCTGGTACTTCTTTTCTTTCTACAATCAAAGTACATCGAATGTTGGTGAAGGTGGAATACCACTCACAACATGCTTATGATGATTGAGCCGTGACTTATTATTTTTGTTAAACGAATGAGCATCACAATCCAATTGATTCTCTTATAACACGTGATCTACTAACGCCTTGAATTAGTACTGTAGCGCCGAAGTCTAATTTTAGTACATGTGGTAGGATTATGTTTGTGTACAGACCAAGACTCAAATAAGACATACAAAAGAGGTTAATGTGTATAAAGGCTTGAGAGGATATAGAGTTTTGACTCTAAGATAAATATGCCCTAAATACTATGTGACGAAGTAAACGATATTTGAGTTCATCATATATTGTCATTTTGTTTAATATTATTCACTTTTTTTTGTTTAAAAAAATTTGTACACGCAATAAGTTATTCGTGTACAATTTTAATTTCGTCTGTGCTAAAAGTAATTGGTTCCAAATCCGAAAAAGTGAAGGCTTTGAAAAAATATTTTAAAATAGTTGAAATTTTCGTGTGCTTGTGGGCCAGCTTGACCGCTAAGCCCACGAACTTAGGGCCGAGCTGAGCACCTCTTATGGGCAAAGACTGATGTCAATCTCAGCTCGACGTCTGCTCGTGCCCAATGATCCCAAGCTCGGCTCATCCCATGGACTAGAGAAAATATTGAAAAAATTACATGAAAATGTCACTATAGAGATGGAAAGTAAAGCCCTTGTTTCAGCCCCATTTTGAAAGAAAAAATGTATCTTTAAATAGTAATTTTTGGAGAATGTGTGGTTAAAAATTAAGAAGAAATTTCAATTTATATGTAATATTATTTTTTTCGAGAATGTGCGATTGGAAATGTGTTTTGAAAAAATGAATTTAAAAAAAAAAATTGGAGCTCAAACAAACTGAAAATGTGTTGACCATCTTTTGTTTTCAAAAATATTAAAATAGAGAATTAAGCAGAGAATCACTTTTAGATTGGCAAAGTGAAATGTATTGACTATTTATCTTTCTTTAATAAGTTCACGTTTTCAATTCAGTTATTCCAAAGTTACATTTTTTTTTCTTAAATATAAATTCTCTTTGCCTTTTAGACTATCTAGACATTATGGATAAAGTATGTAGAGTTGATGAAGTTTCTAATCCATTTAGACAACATTATCTTTCTCGTTAAATTTACATTCTAATTTCCATGTTGAGAATCTTGTCAACTTTACCTATAAGACATTTGATAAAATGATATTCGGAATCCCTAAATGCTCATATTTAGTGCTTGTGTGGAATTGATTTTTCAAAAAAAAAAAAAGTATAATTAAAAATTAGGAAAAATTTGTGTGAAAATGTGAAAACTGATTTTTTTTTTCTTTTTTGAAAAATGTATGTGAAAACATGAAAAATAAATGTTTTGTAATGTTATGTAAAATTTGTTAGGTATTTCCTCGTTACTAATTATTTTCATGTAAAGTTATTATGGGTAAATACATTGATTTATTGTCAAAGACAGGCTTGAATTTTGTGCTTAATTTTGCAAGGATTCTATCATTTTAATGATTTAGTTATATTCGAAATTCTTTATTCATAATTTGTTATTATAAATATATCTCGTAATAATGAGTAATTGCATTTTTGAATGGCACATATAATTAATTGAATCAGAAGACTTGATGATATGAAATCAAGAAATAAGAAAACGTGTGGTTTCCAAATAAAAATAATAATAATTAATCAACCTCCCTTTGAATTCAAATTAATACACACACGTTATACAAGTGAATTAGTTATGTACGCAAACAGAGGGGTTCGAATTAGCTCCTACCAATCGTGTTTCTCCCAAGATGAAAGGGAAGATAGACAATTTGTCTTTTCAGAATTATCGTCCCAATAAAAAAAAAATAATAATAATAAATTCTAGTGAAGCAGCTCTCCGAGGTCGAATTGATTGGTTAAAAGACCTAAAGAGAACATTGTTTTGGGGTATGATACCCTCGGTGGTATATTAGGATTAATGGTTATATTCTTGTTTTTTATATCTTTAAAATTAAAATCCAGGTGCAAAGCGAGTGAAAAAAAATGAAAAAAAAAAAAATGGTTATGCTTTTCCAATTCAAAAATTCATTTTAGCCCAACTAACCTCAGTCCTAATCCTAGCCCAATGTCCAATTATCCAAAGTTAGTTATTGACTTACTTCATAAACATTACATATTCATTTCATTCACATTCATGCAACGTGAATCTCTATAGCAAATTTCCTATTTATTTTATGTATGTTTAACTAAGTAAAAAAGTTCACTTATACTTAAATTAGTAAATTTTATTATAAGTATTTTATTGATTAAAGTTAAAAATAAATGACATATTTTAATAGCAAGAGATGCTATATGTTCCGCTAAACTTGAAAGTAATTAAATTTTTGTTTTCATATATTACTTTGATCATGAAATAGATGTTATTTTCAAAAAAAAATTTGCGCTATATTAATTTTTGTCATTAAAAAGAAATTTGGTAAAAGCTTATTTTAGTTATAAAATAATTTGATTTTAAGTATATTATTGAAGTTGACCAAATATAGACGTGAAATAAATCAATTTTCTTTGTACCCTCGTATTCGTGGTCTTTTTTTTCCACTTTGGGTGTGATTAGATTGTGTTGGCATGGAATAATGATGTAACTTTGAATAGTATTTTGAAAATAGTTATGTGTAATCACGCATTTCTTATTGTATGTTTTGATACAAAATTTCTATTGTGTCTGGTTGCCAAAATTCTTAGAATTTGTGTATTAGAGAGTAATCATTATGTATTCTCCTAATTTTTGATCGGTGGACATATCATTTTCTCATACTTATCATGCTTCCGTCATTTGAGGCGTCGATTTTCTATTTGTCAAGGAAAGCTACAAAGATCTAGTGGGATATTTAGGATTCATATCTAGATTTGTACTTTTAAGTATCTTACCACTTTAGCATGAGCAATTGAGCATCACTTGTTTTTCCTTTTAAAATTAATATCGTGTCGCGAAAAGTATCTCTTCTGGCATGAGTTTATTGAAGATTATTTTAATTTCAAACTACCCCAATGTCTTTTTCTTGCTTCAACTGACTACAAAGGCAAGTGGACACTGGTGCCTCTGGAATCGAGATTGCATTGAATATGTGAGAGCATCTCCAATGCTTACTATGTATTGCTATATATAAAATCTCAAATCGAGTAAAATGCAAATAATAAATAACATGAGTAAAACTTCGATAAATTAATAATCGTGCATAAATAATAAAATCTTCCATTCTCAACTTGGGATAATGTACTAAGTTAATATTCTTACTAAATACAGAATATGAAACTCCCTTCATCCCACAAATATAAGCTTACTTCCATTTTCACATAGATTAAAAAATTAAATTAATATAGTTTAAACAATTAATTTTACTTACATTTTTTCTAACATACCCCTACATTGAAAAATAGTTTATATATGAGTAATTCATATTTGTTGATAACATATTACATTAATAGGGGCACGTTAGAAAATTAAGAAATCAATTATAATCTCAATAAGAAAAATGACTTATAATGGGGACAAATGAAAAAATAAAAATAAAAAATCTTTAGGTCCTATTGAATATATAAATTAATAATTGATTACAATGAGACACTACAATTTATAAGACATAGTAAAAATTATTTTTATTCACTTATTCTCAACTTCACAACTTATTCTTGAAAAAGAAAAAAAAAAAAAAAAAAACCTTTACGACTTTTCTTAATTTTTCTCATTCTCTAAATATGCATCTATAGACTATAGTAATAGTAATTTGCTTTTCTTTTTTTTTTTTCCCCTAAACCAAACTCACTCTCATCCTTGATTTATGGAGTGCATAAGCCACATTTGATACATGTTTTTTCACTTCATAGAAAAAAGTGGTTTAAGGTCACTTTTATCTGAAAGGCATCTTTTGGAAAACTAACGAGTAAAACACAAATGTCATTATGATCACGATCATCATCATTAAATGTATCCATTACCCCTTGAATAATCTCTTCATCAATAGATTTTTCCATTGACGGTCATTTTTACTTGGATAATTCAAAAGAAGATCCACATCCATCGACCTTTTACAATTTAGACTAGAAATGACTTGGGATAATTCTTGGATGCCTTCATCTTCACCAAGTTGTGTTCGAGAAGCCATGCCTTCAACTGACCGAACTTTCAATGACGGAAACAATTTGTAATGGTTGTTTTCTTGTCATCAATGATTCTGGTACAGGGGTGGACCAAGCACCTGGCCAGCCCCCGCAGCCGCCTGTGCTGGGTCCGCCGAAGTCACTGCTTCAGGCTTCAGCAGC
>CAIGRP010108826.1:0-22406 GCA_903798385.1 Fraxinus cuspidata | reverse complement strand
CCCACCCATATACTCCATTTCCCCAGCCCTGAATTTGATGTGTGTATATTATGGAGAGAGAAAATGGTTTGTAGGGTTGGCAGAATTTTTTCCCAGCCATATAGTCCATTTTGGCGCCTGATAATTTGGTGTGTGTATGTAATTTATCACAACCGTCCAAAGCCATTTCATCTCCACCCTACACGTCACTTTGTCAACCAATTTTGTCAACGGGCTTGGTACAAACAGCATTATTGTAAATAGTATGTATCTAAATTGTGAACAATGAGAAACTTTTGGATGCACAGTATTGAACCAGTTGTGTACCGGTGAAGTGTGAATGCTTAGGCCCATTAATAACAGTGCAACTCTATTCCTTCTTTTAAAAGAAATAAGAAAAGTAGAAGATTCATCCCCCGCTATTTATATATAATTATATCCACCTGTAATGGTGTTAATATAAATTGTTAAGTTAGTTTAATTATAAAAATTGTAGTTTATAACTTATATAAGTGAAATGATAGATTTATACCCATGAAGACGAGTAATTTTATACTCCATATATGTTCGTAAAATGGCGTCGCTCGAATGAGTAAACTTCGACCGAGCCGAGCATGCCATCCTCATATCCCAACCTTATATTTTGGGGGCCTTATGGAAATTTCAAATATGAAGCCCCTATGAATATTAAGCCCTTTTTTTATGGAGATCAAAATTTGATTTTGATAAAAGTTGATGAAATATTGTTAAAAAGTTATGAATCCTATGAAATGTGTAATTAAACTTAATTATTGATTTTGACTTAGAAAACAATTAAATACAATTTAATAAATAATTAAATATAATCAGAAAAATTGGAGAACAAAATACAAGATTTAAACACCAATAGAAACATAAAAAAATAATAATAATAATAAGTGGCTCTGGGAAATCCCAAAGCAAATTAAATAACACAAAGAAGTATTAATTTAATTAAAATATTAATCAATAGAATGACACTAAAAACTAGAAAAAAAATGGACAAATAAAATGGAATGCAAGGACCTAGAGAGAAATGAATACCAATAAATTTAGTAGCAGCTCCTTGAATAAGTGTAAGATCCACCATGAAAGAAATGAATATCAATGCATTTAGTAGTAACTCCTTGAATAAGTGTAAGATTTACCATGAGAACATTAGAAAAAGTGATGACGGTAAATTTTGAAGAGAGAAAAGTGACATTTTATTTCTTGTTAAGAAAAAAAGAAAAATGATGGTTGAGAAGATAAAAGGTCGAATTAATTATATGGATAATTGCAACAACGGTACCAAACATTTCATTTAGTAGTAGACTTTGTCCAAACATTTCTTTGTACCACCCACAGTATCAAATCTTTCATTTGTACCACCCACGGTACCAAACATTTCAAAATGTTGCAGCTGAAATCCGAATGGATGGTTTGACAGTTAGTTGACCAAATAATTGACTTAACACTAATTTTGACTGATTTTAAAATGTTAAAATGGTAATTTTACATTTTTTTAATAATAAAATAATCAAAATCAAATAATTAAAATTAAAACTCCAACCCACCCCACCCTACTCGACCCCACCCTATCGTACCCCACCCCACTCCTCTCCTTCTCTTCCACCACCAGTTTTGGAAAATATTTCGACCCTGAAACATTTGAATCTCTCATACAACACATTTTCACCTGGTCGAAACCCGCTAGAGCTTGGAAATCTCACGAATCTCGAGGTACTATGGTTGACGCAGACTAATTTGGTGGGTGGAATTCCAGAGTTACTGGATCAACTCCGGAGGCTCATCGACTTGGTGTGGCTCTCAACGCGTTAACGGATGGAATCCCGAGTTCACTCAAGGAGTCGACGAACGTGGTACAAATTGAGCTCTATAACAATTCATTGGTCGGCGAGCTTCCGAGTACTACATGGTCAAACATGACAACATTGAGGCTGTTAGATGCGTCTATGAATAATTTAAGTGGGCTGATCCCAATCGAGCTGTGCAAATTGCCACTCGGGTCGCTCAACCTGTAGGAGAACAGACTCCAAGGTGAATTACCATAAAGCATTGCCAATTCACCTAATTTATATGAGTTGAGGCTCTTTCAGAACCAGTTAACTGGTATTTTACCCCCAAATCTTGGGAAAAAAAACTCGCATTTACGATGGATTTATGTTTCAATGAACGGGTTTTCAAGCGAAATGCCTAAGAATCTGTGTTCAAAGATTGCTCTTCAAGTGGTTTTAATGATTGAAAATTCATTTTCCAATATGTGATACATAAATGTATGCGATAAGTTTTATGCTATTTATATATATATTTTTAGAAATATTTGTGTTTTCAAATTTTATTAATTTTTATATTTGTATATGATAATTGTAATTTAATGAATTTGTAATTATAATTTTGTTTTTTCTTCAAACAATCAATTAATCATACATAATTTGGGGCGTTCATCAAAGCGAGACTTTAGACAATCGTCTACGCTGCCTATAGTCAAGACAAGCTCCTTCACCCATACATTACCAAGCAAAACGTTGTGGACAAAAGGACACCAAACTTACACAGAGCCTACATTTGGGAAGAATTTATACAAAGTTTACTTTATAAATAAATACAAATGAGTTGTAGATAATTGGATAGTACTTACTCATATATTCAAATGTTTGAAAAATAAAATTTGATCGTTTATAAATCATACCTAACGGTCAAACAATATAACTATCAAATAGCATGCACAAGGACCACACAATTGAGAATTGCTAGCACTATGCCCAAAACCCACCTTGTAGTGCATCATGGAGCCAAAAATTTCACGTAGGTAGGCGAATAAATATTGAGGACAAAATATATGCATCCTGTTGTTTATTCATAATATCTAAGTAATTTTAGAAAATTTTAAAACATTGTGGGATAGATTGCCAATCTTAACCCGCGTCTCACCACCCCAGAATTAATAGCTGAATATTAAATGTCAGCAAATCAATTACCAGAACCTTAGTCCCAATTCATATTAAGTAGCACAAATGAGTATCAAACTGTGGAGGACAATGCTTACATTGTCGATGTGGTACTTGATAATTCCGTTGACTTTATAAATTGTGCTGAAAATTTGAATTAACCTGGGATATAAACGAGTCGAGCCAAACGGTTCGCGAGTCGAGGTCGTAGCTCGGGTAAAAAATGGCTCGGACTTTTCCAAGCTAGGCCAAAACTCGGCCGAAAAATCAAGGCTTGGCTTGGGCTTTCGGCTCAAACTTTATCGAGCGGAGCTGGCTTCTTTTTGTTTTTTTTTTTCAAGTCGTTAAATTTGAAAAAATTTTTACAAACAGCACAAAGCTGTCTACCTAAGCTGCTTTTGCAGGCATCTACAGCTGTTGTCACATGCCATTTTGGCCTGCCACGCGGGCTGGCTAAGTCTCGGACCATGCCCCAAATATGTGGCTCAATGGAAAAAAGTCACGAGGCGAGCTAACTTTGACTTTCTCCAGGTCAAGCCACGGCCCTTCCAAGCCGACAACCCAAATTTACATCCCTACATCAATATAGCCCAAGGGAGTAAATCCTCAACTTACAATTCAATTAGCTCCAACATCAAGAAGTCATAGTCTATAAGAACTATCGGGCCCTTCCCTTACCAACCTAGTATCCAAACTCGCTCGATCAACTCTCCCATTAACAGAATCCCAACAAATTTAATTTTGCATTTTTTATCAAACGCACCCTATATTCCACTTTTAGCTTCTCCAATTACCCATCAGTAAAATACCAATTTTAGCCCTTACGTATAAAATTATTTACTCTTTTGTCCCAAGTTTGTTGGTATTCTACAAGAATTACCTCCTCCATCTGCCACGTAATATCACTCCTTCATTTTCCTCTCTTCTTGGCCATTCATATCAAAATCTAAGGTATTATTTTGATTTTAGTGTACTATTTGCCTGGAATTTTCACATTAAATTTGTTTATATAGCCTATTGGCTTTGTTTTCATGATTTCTAAACCAATAAACTTCAATGAAAAGCATTCAAGCAAAACTAACAGTCCCACCAACATTATCAGTAGAGGCATATGATAAAACGACGTTCTTTTGAATAATCAAACAAGCAGAAAAGGTGATTAATGCAAAAAGTAAAAGCATCAGACAGTGGAGAAACTTTCATGTTTATGACGATACAAACACGAAAAAAAATAAAAAAATAAACAAAAAATTCACACGATAGAAATGAATGTTAACCAGAAAGCTAGTATATTGTGCTAATGTTCCAACCTGGCCATTCATATTGCTAGACAAAGTTTTCACTGTGTATACCTTACACTAGATCTACGGGTCTGAAATCAACGGGGAATACCATCTATAATAAGGTACAAATATGGCATAGAAGACGGCCCCAAACCAAATTTAGGAGACCTTAATAGAGAGAAGAAAGCAATGGTTCGCTTAAATCTAAAGGTCACACAGCCTGGAGCTATGCAGCAAATTAACCATCTCACCAAAACCAAGGTACCATCAAATAAACAAATCTTACGGAGTAACTGCCTCAAATTATACCAGTAGTGATGCTCGAAGTTGCATTTATCTGCAGTGAATGCTCAGGTACATAAGTAAGACCTGTCATATCCGAAGCAATCATTAACTGCCAGTTTAAATCTTGTTGATAAGATAGAAATAAAGATATTAATAACACCATTAAATAAAAAAAAACCACATCTATTATAAACCAACATCGCATTGTACTCGCTCATTAATTATTACGAAACAGTATATAAATGTAGAGGAATTTATTTTTAAGACATTACTGCATAACTGAAACAGCTGAATGACATACATGAATCATGATCGACTGGCCCTAAGCCATCAGTTCTATGACACTTTAAGCTTACAAATATATAAACAGGAATCAAGAAGTTAGTAGAAAAACAGTGAGCACGCAAGTACCTTTCTCCTTAACATCAATCTGTAGCGAATCAAGAGTAATTATGCCATCTGTCAATGGGAGTACTTCGAGCTTGATGGTTGCCATTGATTGAGCGGGGACACATCTATTGCAATGATAGTCAAACCCTTAGTGATTAAGTTTAAACTGAAGCAAGGAGGAAAACAAGTAAGATAGATGAATTACCCCAGCGGAACTCTACTCTGCAACCACAAATGTGTACAACCAAGATCACTACTTGGAAGGACTTCAGATATGGGTAGAGATTGCTCATTAATTTTCTCTCCTTTGGTCAATGGCGCTGAGTTTATCATATTCACGACAGCCACTTGCCTATCACTTCTACCTCTCTCTGCTAACTCAGAAGATGCAATAAATTGACTCGAGGGTGATGATGGTGAATTATTTAAAGGCAAGACTGAAGGAGGAGAAGTAAATGATGCTGGAGCAAGAACCGTCATTGTGAGATCTTCAGATGTCATATTTGACGCTTGAAGAGTCAAGACCTGAAAAATTGCAGAAATTTAGATGAATATTCGCAGCTTCAGATAGAACAAAACAGATTGCTTGGATTCACATATAACCTGAACTGGAAGAGGATTTCCATTGGATCCAACAGTTTTTCGAATCATTTCAGAAGCAACAGAGACCATAAGATCCCTTGAAATACGAGGTTGCCAGGTTGTTGGCTGCTTGAAAAACAAGTTTGATTCTACAAATGAGACAGAATTTTAAGTACCACTAAAATACGGTTCTATTCAATATTCACCTAGCCATCTAAAATAACAATCAATCTAAGGCTTTATACCAGTATAATTGCATCGACATGATACAAGAACGGCGTAACGATGGGCAGGCGATTCACTATATTTCCTTTCAATATTGGAGAAATACGACCAACTTGACATCGCGCTTCCAGAGAGAAAACTTGAAGGTTGTGAATTTGTACTACAGTGACCTTTAGGGCACTTCCATGATGAAGTTGCAAGTTTGAGAATAAAAGAATGTTCTTCACCTCTCCTGCCAATGACACCACATATCAAGCTGTTAAAAATTGGAGAGCCCGTTTTCAACATGACACGGTGCTAATTATAGACAAGTACTACCTATGAATATGAAAAAATGGAATAGGCTCATCATTGTCTTACACAGAATTTTCGTATTTTTTGGATGAACAATATCATTCCAAGAAAGAAGCTTATGCTAACACTTCAATCTAAGGAATTAATTCTCTTTTCTAGCACTAACTCCAAATTTAGCTTGTGTTTGACACCCATCTTGGGTAAAAATGAATTCTGGAATAGTGATTGATGGAGGACTGTGTGGTTGAAAAGTAATGAAAAGTTTTAGATTTGTGTGTAATATTATTTTATCTGGAGAATGTGTGGTTGAAACGAAGAAAGAAAGAAAAAATGAAAATGGGTGTCAAACAGGGCCTTACTCTTTTTTTTTTTTTTTTTGGTGGGAGTAGTAAGAGGTGACACTTTTATCACAGTTCTCTTATCTAAGGAAGTTCAACTATAAGATAAGGTATACAAAATCTACAACTTGGGAACTGTTACAGTCAAATTTCTCTAAAATAGTCCATGCACAACTTCCAGAAAGATGATTCTTAAAACTGAATATCACCATGACATGAGTCAGCACAAAGGGAAAGCGAAATAGTATATCATGCACATAGGGGAAGCAAAAGAAACGACAACACATCCTAGATAGTATTCTGGGAACTAATATAACTTCCACTATCATTAACAGAAGATGGAAATTATCTCTAATTAAAAAGTACCAAGAAAACAAGAAAATACAAGCAATTCCCAATGATTTTAAATTATCTGCGACCAGGGTCCAGTATAGTTAGTTACTTACTTCAAAATATTATATTGCCACACAGAGAAAGATACATGCATAACCATGTCACTCCCATATCAATCACTGAAGTTCCATAATATTGGCAGAATGCAATGACCAAAATTTGAGATCTCTTGAGGAGATAAGAACCTGAGCGGTAAATTTGGCAAACAGTGGTCATTCCCAGCGTCAATGCACACAATTGGTAAAGATAATGGTGGGCCACCTTGCGATGCCTCTTCAAAGACTATAGCTATTGCATCTACAAATATCACAACATCTGGTGCATGTGCAGGGGATACATTCTGCAAAAACAAGTTCAGTAACATTTATTCTCCAATCAACAAACAAAAGCAGCACATAATTCGCAGATCAACCCTAATGTGTTTTGTTATTATTAAGATTCCACTTCAAATAACAACCAAAGGAAATCACACCTTTATCTGGACACAGAGAAGATCATCTGTGTTGCAATCAGCAGAAAAAGAATGGATTTCTACAGGTTGAATTATTTCGATTTTCCTCTTCCACCTTCTTCCAGGTGTAAAAATTCCTTCCAAACCACACCGAACAGAAAATCTTTCGGGTTCCAATGGCACACCTCGAAAAGATAAGAGTCCTTCATTTCCACTTTTTCCACTGTTCACAAACTTTCTAAATGAAAACTGATTCCAATCTTCCGAGTCAAAACTTGGTTTAGCATTGGGAGTTATATTTGCTGGAGGCGGTGTTGTGCTTGGTGGAAGTGAGGACATTGAATAACTTCTAAAATTACCAAAAGAGAAAAGCTGAGAGCCAGATGATCCAGATAAATTAGGTTTTGTGGGTGAGCTTCGAACATTTGAACTGGAACTCAATATAGGAGGAGATAAAGGACGAGAGGGAGGAGGAATAGAATTATCCAAAGGAAGCAACCATTTCAACAATTCACCAGAAGGATCCTGATTTAGAGAGGACAGATTTTGCTGGTTCTCAAAGGATAAAATTCTTTCCTGATGCTTTTCAAATTGAAGAATTTCAAGGATGGGATCTCTCAAAAACTCAGCACCAACATTAACCTGTAAAAGCACCTGCATCCTTCCAAAAAAGAAGGTTGAATTCAAATAAGAGGTAACAGATACAACAATGGGTTACTATTTCAGGAAGGAAAAAAAAAATGTATCGCCTAAGATTAAGGATGCGCAGTACCGTGTCATTATACAAAAACTTGAATGGCAGATAAGATATACCATGATGTGGAGGCAAAAAAGTAGACTTGATTTCAGTAAATGTAATGCTGGATTGAACGAAGCAGCAGAAAAGGATTCATGTAGCGAGCCCCAAGCTTACAAGGAATAAAGTTATTACACATTGTATAAAGAGCTGGAATGGAAAATACACCATTTGCACATAATTTGGGAAAATAAGAACCTTTTTCTGCTTTTCATTCACTACAGGTAACTGAAGCCGAACCTGACCATGTCTTATAGGTGTAGTGTTGAATGAAGCAAAGGCAAATATAACAGGTGTCGGAGTAAATTCACTTGCACAGACACAACTAAGCTTATGTAGGACAAAATAGCAATGACTTCTAGTGTTTTTCCACATTCAACAAACATCTTTACATCAACCAAGATATAGTATGGATTGTATACAGAGCTAACATTTAGAGTAATTTGAAAAAGAATACTATGACACAGCTTTACCCCTTTCTTAATAGTAATTAAAAGAAATGTGCTTCAGCCATTAAACAAATATGTCCTAGGTCACATTTGGCTCCTATTTGCTAAGGATTAAAATCTAGATTTTAATATAAGTAAAAGTTAACAATTAATTTTAACCAAATATTTCAAGGGACCCAACAACTTTTTAACCACACTTTTCATACACTTTTTTTTAAAATCTACCAGAAATCTGATTTTAATCCACACCAAACATGGGCTTGATTTGCAAATGCTATAAACCTCATCAATGAAATATCGTCCAGAAGGAAGCCACGCACAGAAATTCCATGTACTCGCTACATTTTAAATTCTAAACAAGCAAACTTATAGAGTATTAGACCATAAAACCATATCTATGAATGAACACGTGAGAAATATGACAAAAAAAAAGAGAATTCTATTCTGGCAGCATCTCTCAATAGAATATATAATAACCTACTGACATATATAGAGTTTCTGCGAACCATACCACTACATCTCCATTTGAAAGAGAGCAACATTTGACAGCATCTCGAGCCACTCCGCCAGATGTGCAGGCATCAAATTTTCCTCTATCAATTGCAGCACTAATAGAATTCTTTTTCACAATTTTTTCAGTTTCCAAATAATCTTCTGCCAATTTTCCTTCAAATACCTCAGAAGATCTGAGAGAGGCTTCTAAATCTCTTCTTTTTGACCAAAGAGGTTCGTTTGACTCCACAATCCGAGCAAAAAAATGGGAACTTTTGAATTTTCGCAACAAGGATTCAGTCTGCCTTCTGTGATCTTCCATTCTAAGGAGAGATTCACCTGCAGATACATCCTTCTGTGAATTTCCTTCCGTCACCTTTTCACCATTCTGATTGTCTTGCTCATCAGAACCCACATTCCCTCCTTGAGAAACAGGATTTTTTTCATGTTTAACATTTCCATTTTCTTTGTTTCTCTTTCCGACCCCATTTTTATTCATGACTGCGGCAACTTTAAATGGTGTAATAATTTCCATATCATGCTTACATGCCGACAAACATGCAAGTATGTGGACTTGCTCACCTAAGAAAGGAAATAAAAGTGTGCAAAATTCAAAATTTACAAACATACATTTAAAACTAAACAGGGTATGTCATATTCTAGAAAGAAAATAGCTACCGGGAAAAACAAAGTTGCGGTCTAAAGAGCGAAATGAATGTATATCTGGTGCCTCAGTCCACTTGTCAGGAATTTCCTCTGTGAAAAGCAATTCAAGATTTAGAAGTAATTTGTGTCAAAATGATTTCATCCAATACAAACATAATTAAGATATTGAATGAAATCATTTACGAAAACAACTCAAGCAAATGAAAGAAGAGTTAATTAAGCATGTTTCCACAAACTGATTGAGCCAATTCTGATCATGGTAAACCTAACAAAACAAGGATATATTCTAAAGTGTTCTCTTCTCCTTCCCCTTTCCCTTCTCCTCCTCTTCTTCTATGCCTTTTGTTCTGGAATTCCAGGATTATTGTGATTTTAAAGTTTCTCTTTGTTTTACCAACAATAGAGAACTGTAAGGTTGTCCTAAATAAGTTTAGAGCAGTATTCAGGAGTCAATATATCTATATATTTAGCAACCTATCAAACTCTATTGGAGATGCACAAATTGACTACACTGGAATGAATTAGGTTTCATAGGGAAGCTATCAAGGTGAGAAAGTCCACTTGATCGTGATGGAATCGCTATCATGGACCTATATGGATGAAGTAGGTATTTTCTAGTTGAAGAAATTATTCAATGAGTTCTTAAAGATTAACAAGATAAAACCAGTTCAAATATGGAAATGCATAGGTGAAGCGGGCTTTATGGTTGATGAAATTATTCATGGAGATCTAAAAGAGTAACACGATGCCTGATTAATGAAGGAAGAGTGTTGTAGTCGCAATTACAATTTCTAAATATGATTTCACACTCTGGTGCAGATTCGAATCACCCTTTCCATCTTTGTTATGCTAAGCTGATTTCCATCAATCAACAAAGGATAAATGAAATAGAAGGAAATGGACTCGTGTACTGAAAGAAGTGAGCTAATAAAAACCGCGACCAAAAAGCTCCACTTTTGGGTACAAATTACCAAAATTATCGAATTTCCAACACAACATAGAACAGGGAATTTTCTTTCTGATACTATCTTTTTGTTTCAGATCACACACACATTTTGAAGTGCTTCCACTTGGTTAGAGGAATATATAACAGCAAGAATAAACAAAATCCACAAGAAAAATGCTTCATCTTAACACTTCTATGAGAGAGACAAAACTGTTCAACTTGATCTAGGCTGAAAGTTTCGATTAATGGTAACCATGAAAACTAGGCAAAAACTTGGTGCTCTTACTTCCTACATATCGCAAGGCAACTTCCCCACAAAAAAGTAATTGTTTATCTCCGCACGAAGAGCTAATCGATGCAGCGAAACGAAGTATAATAGGAGTGAAGGGTAGGGTAACTCCAATAGTTTAACTTTATTATTTACACCTTTATTTTTAATACCAGGATATACAATTTTCAAAACAATAAATATGCTAATCTTAGCAAAATTGTCCATGTTAAAGAGACAGATAAGACTCTATGAAGCCATTGTGAACTCGTTGTTACAAAAACATATAACGTGAATGATTAAAAGTGAGTAAAAGGCCATACTACACGGAATAATTATCCACCCATCATCTTCTGTAACATCTATGTGGCCATCCACTGGAGAGTCACTCTTTCCACTTGAACCAGCATCATTTACATCCTCACCAGAATATTCATCACTCTCTGCACCGGGAGTTTCAGAAGGTGTACTCTCCGGGAATCTATCTTCTGAAATAAGACCCTCTAAAGTAGTTGCTTGTTGTGGTACAGAATTTGACTCTACCTGAGTCTCTTGAACGGGCTGCTGATCCCGAGCTGGAGTCTGACTATTAGCCCGTAGCATTAAGAAATTCATTTTTCCTCTGAAATTCTCTCTGCGAAATAAAAAAGGAATGCAACTGTACATTTACTCTGCGAATTTTTACATTCGAAAAGAAAATAAAAACCATATCTTCACATTCATCTGTCACTAATTTTCATTAACATAAAAATACTTGACAACAAAATTGTGATCCCTCTTCATTCCTAACCTTAAAACTTTCAAAAGAGATCTATCCTTCCAAAATTATTTCAGCGATAAAAAAACACAACACTTCTAATCCAAATCTCCAGTTTGCAATATTGCGTGTAAGTAGATCGAACACTCAAAATTTTCTACATCCAAAACAAAAAGTTCAACACTTCAGGTTGCCTAAAAATTAACCACAGAAACATAATTAATTTATTTTCAATACATACATGCACATTGGTACCCAACACACGTACACACAAATATATGCACAAAGACAAGGAGATACGTCTATTAAATACTTAAATACGTCTACCATAGATTAGACAGACTGAACTCATAGAAATCCACTGATTCTGCAAAATTAGCATAGATTTTAGTAAGTAATCAGTTGCATCCATAAATTATACAGTGGACACATGTACTTACAGATATTTACAAATCCACTCATAATTATTGGATAGAAATGAAAATCATACCGAAATGATAGGAAATTTTAGCTGATCGGCGGAAGAAGTACGGAGGTTCGCCGGAGCACCGACGAACCAGTTTCAACAAAGGACGGATTTGAGAGTCTGATCCGTGTCAAGTGCGTGAACTGTGAGGTAAAAAGGAAGTTTTTGGGTGGTTGGATCGATTCGGGTCGAATCGTTTAGTTTAGTTTAGGAAATTGGGACAACTAGCCGGGTCATTCAAATCTTCTCAAGATTCTGCTAGTTGAGTTCTCATGTAAGCCCATCTTCGAACCTCATTTTTTGAGATGTTATTTTTAGTATATTGATGTTAAAATATCAATTTATGTGCCCTAAATGAAATGTACAATTATATAAATTACTTAATGTGGCATTTCATTGAGCATATCATAGAGCACTATCTAAATTGGTATTGTAGCACCAATGATGCTAAATAACATTATTTTTTAAAATATATTTATAAAAAGTAATTTTTTGAAGGATGAGTGATTAAAAAATAAGAAAGAAATTTGAATTTAAATGTAAAATTATTTTATTGAAAAAATATATTTAAATATGAGTTTGAAAAAAAAAAGAATTTTAAAGAGTTGGGCTCGAACAAATTTTAAGTCTGCTATCAACATAACTCATCTATTTCTCACTTTGATTAATAAGAAGTTATTATTTCAAAAATTACTTATTGTTGATTTCAAAATCTTGACAACTCTAAATTCAACGGAACTTAGTCCAGTTGTATAGCTTCTACGCACACAAAACACGTTGGAATGCAAAACCATTGATTCAAAATGGGGTTCAACAATTGTTTGCACTCCGATACTCAAGTCAAAATATAGAACATGGGTAAGGGAAGACAAATCGAGAGAGTTTTGGCTAGAACCAATTTCACTGACCTTGGTTGAGAGGTTATCAGGGGCATTTACAGAAGCAAAGCCAAAAATGGGGTACATTCATTTTTTAGACAACCTCATTCCCGATTGATGCGACAAAATGCCCATCTGTCACACCACCTACCCGAAGTGAATTGTCTAATGAGAGTTACTTTTTTCCCTAGCCCTCCACAATATTTTTCCCTACCAATAGTTGTTAGGCAGTGCATTCCTACATCATCCTATCTTACAATGTCTAGTTACTTGTGTTTCCCAAATGGGAGTGGTAGGAAGGGTGGTCTTTGTTGGTTGATAGGGGCCTCTATGATATCTGGTGTCTGCTAATAAATTTTACTTAACACAATATACTTAGTTCATTACCAAAGGCTTAGTCAACTTCCATGCATGCCTCCTCCCCGAGCTTAGTGAGGCCTTATGATCTTTGAACGCCTTGCCTCGGCTTCAACTCTAAACCTCGGTTTAGGCCTTGTGCCTATAAGCATCTTGCAATTAATTTTGCCCGAGTGTTGAATATGGTGTGTAGTCTTTCGCCCATGATATGATCTATATTCTTTGACATTCTTCACCTTGCGCGAGTCGATCTTTATCATTCATGTAAACCTCTACTTTAGCCTCGACTTAGTTTTGACAACTTTCACTTCATATATTTTGGCAGGTGTCAAGTATGATCAATATGTCTTGGTTCTCTACCTTGCTTGGCCGCATCTTGGTCTCATCCCTCGAGGATGGCCTTATCATATGGATCAAACTTGGTGTACACTCAAAAGTGTACACCAAGTTTGACAGTCCCCAGTGTACACCAAGTTTGACAGTCCCCTCACAATGAGGGGTTCCGTTTTCAAAAAAAAAGTGGGGTCCCCCTCTATTGTGAGGAGGATGTACACCAAGTTGAAGCTTTATTCCTTATCATATAGGCTATATCACTTGTGATGGTAAACCTTATCATTGGCCATGAGATACACAATCCTTAACTTGTCCATATGGATCTTATATGGTGACAATCCTCACTTTATCCTATGTAACGTTAACCAAGACTTCACGTAAAATTGAGGCGTAACGTTATAAATAGAAGTTACTTTTTAAATATAATGCTAGCATTACTATCAAAACTTAACATGCTTTTTTTTTTTTTTTTAACTTTGATTAATGAAAAATGATAATTTAAAACTTACAATAACTTTGATTAATGAAAAATGATAATTTAAAACTTTCAATTCGCTGATAATGATAATTTCTTTTCTCTCATCAAATACGTTTCTCTTCCTCTTCTATGCGGATTCCTGGTCGATTTTTTCCCAATTTGTTTTCTTCAACAAATCAGTTCTCTACATATCTTGCATGCCCATCAGTTTGCTCTGAATGTGCACAATAGCTCGAGATATTCCAACACTCGCGGGTTTCAGGTCATAGGTTTTCCTTAACTCTATTCCCTATATATTTTCCTTTTGAGTTTCTCTGATAATTCGTTCATTTCATCGTTTCTTTATGCTCTCTTCTGTTTCCATTTTGTGTGTAATGATCTATTAATTTGCATAAATGCAGTCTTCAATTTTTTTACATTTTTTAGCAGAAATTCTTGAATATTATTTGTGTATGTGCGTGTGTTTTGAATTTAGTAAAGAAATGGAATCTGAAATCATTCTATGAGGCAACTCCGTTACTTTGAAAAGTTTCTTTTTTTGGAGTAAATTTTTTTGTGACTTGTACAATTGATTTACCTATAATTGTTCATTCATCTCCAATTTTTTTCTTTCAGTAAATTACATTGTCGATTCTATCCTTCATAATTTTTGTTCAATTGGTATGCGTTTGGAAAATATTATTAATTTCTGTTGCTTTTTGTGTACAATTTGAACACATATGCTTGAGGTTAGTAGTTTTTTTTTTAATTCGGAATCTGCTAGAGTAGCAAAGCAACTACAGAGGATGGTGGCTTTTAGTAGTCTGTTGTAGCAAAGAATAGGTGGATTTGGATCTAGACAACATCTGGCCGCAACTCTGTGTCCTTTCTTGCAATCCATTGGAAAAAAATAGCATATAAACCATGGCCTCATAGATTTTTGTGAACTAAGGGTTCGTTTGATTGCAAAAGTGGAATTTGGGTGGAAAGAAAATGAATTCCATGGAATTGAATTGCCTAGAATTGTTTTCCTGAGAATTATCAATTAATTGTGTTTGATTGGTATAATTTTCCACGTGGAAAATATTTAAATTTTGGATCTTTTGGTGTTCGTTTAGCTTTGTTTTTTATGAGAAATTTTTTTTTACAATTGGTGATAAAATTTGTGTCCATTGCAAAAAAAAAAAAAAGGGAAACCATTTTCCCACTTAAATGGTGGGAAGTTGTTTCCATGGAAAAAAAACCTATCAAACAATCATTTCCATGGAAAATGGAAAACAATTTGATTTCCATTTTCCATGGAAATGAGGGCTATCAAACATAGCCTAATAGATTTTTGTCACCGTCTTATAGTTGTAATCCAGTGTTGTGTGCTCAGTGCTGTTAATTCTACTTCCAAGACTGAGCACTTCGCCAATTCCTGTATGTCATAAAAGGCTCCTAGAACTTTTCCATCATAATTTCTGATAACTCACTCTCCCTATGCTGCAGGCTGGATTTAGCGTTTAAGGCATCCATCTGCGCCGACTGTAATAATCCCATTTTGTGGTTTAATTTCCACTATTTAACTGTAGTTCATTGCTTTTAGGAATTTTAACATTTACCTCGACTTTGTCATTCCTGATTTTTTTGGACCAGTAACAGGTTAGGAGTTTTAACCTTAAAATGCAAGCTTCAAGGGTGATTAAAAGCTTATCTAGCGGCACGATATTTAGGATTGTTAACAATGACTTAAAGCATAATCTTTGTACATCCATTTCCTTATCAAGATACAATAGCAATAGTTTAGACAATGTGGCCATCATCTCTCTCTTCCATGAAGATGAAAACAACAGACCAGCTATTTACTACAAAATCAGGCACAGTTTAATCATTGTCTCGGAATTTCCAGATTAAAATTCTTTTTGGCTGTGGATATAAATTCACTATGGCCCCATTTGAGCCACAGTATTTTTTCATTCTCATTATTCTACTCATTTTCAACCAAACGTTGTTCGATAAAATAATATTTTCCATCACAACAATAAATTTTCCTTCTTTTTCAACCACATATTTCCCATCACGTGAAACAAAAAAAAAAGCATTCTTGAGGAAAAAATGTGCACCAAACAGGGGCTATATGTGGGTTTAATAATTATTTTCTTACTAATTCAATCACCTTGAATTATTGTTTTAATCACCGCCTAGTGTTTATGCCAAAATGTCTAGATTGCAATACAGTATAATCATCTTGTGTAACCTTCCAACAGGTAGGTAAATGTGGGTTGTCTTAAGATGTGAATAAAACTTGTTGGTTGTCATCCTAAGATTGAACTATTTGGATTCTTTTGTTAGTAATATATCCAAGAAAAATCAAAAGAACAATAATTTCTTTGATAATGGTCTAGTGTAGAAACTAATGTTCTCATTTACTTGTGCGAGGAAGAAAAGTGCCAAATGCGTATGATGTTGTCTTCAACAGTCTGAATTTCTACAAATAATTTCTGCTTGAACTTTGCAATTTTAGTTATTTCTTGCATTGATAGTTTTTCTGTTTCAATCATTTGTGTTGTGCATATATAGTTGGGGTTTTTTCCCTTGAACAATATCCCCAGGTTTTCCAGGGGATTGTTCAAGGGGCACGGCCCTATATAGTTGTAGATTGGCACAAGTATTTACTCCCTTCATATCATGGATTTCCTTAGTATTTGTTTGTGTCTTGCTGAATTTTATTAGTTATTATATGATCATAATTATTTGAATGCCATCATTAAGGTGCCTTTATTTTACTGCTTTGTGAAACTTCCCACTCTCAAGTTCTGCATTGTTGTACGTACTGCTCAATGTTACAGCTTTAATTGTATGTCTAAAATGATTTACTTCATAATATCCTGCTGAGAGGTTATTTTATGAATTGATTAGGGTGAAAAGCTTACTGATTTTATGTATTTTGAATCTCTTTGTGGCCCAGAGAAGGTAATTTTCAAATCCACCAGTCAAAATGCAGCAGATTTTGAAGAATTAGAATGAGATGATTCTAATTTTATTTTATTTATTGCATTTTCAAGCATAAATTGCTATTGTATTTGATGTGAAGACAAAACATAATTAGAGTTCTTTATTGAACAAGTATACTTGTGTATTTTTACAAGATAATATTGATGCATGTTTTAAAATTTATTACTTAGTTGTCATTGTTCACAGTTTTACTCCAAAAAATAATGCTATTGAGTATTTACATTTGACCATCAAAGAATTAGAAATTTTATTTATTATGTATACATTACAAAAAAAAAAGTACTGAAAATGATACATTATATTCAATAAATGCTCTAAATATTAAAAAATTATTATGGTAAAAGAATGCTATTGAAGATGTAATCATGACGAATAAAGAATGTTATAAATGCCAAAATTATAAAAGAAAAAATTCTATCAAATTTAAAAAGAATGCATCAAGAGAGTGCTACAAATAATAAAAGCATGATGATAACAGAATGTTATGCACTTCTAAATAGCAGTTAAAAAATTTTATAATAGATGTACGACTTTTAATATCACCACCTACAATAGTATTTCGAAAAATGTTATAAAACATTATAGATAGCATTCTTTACAAACTATAGATGAGTTGATGTGTTGGCGTCCCTATATAAATAATAGTCAGAGTTGAATGTACATTGAATGTATAAGTGCTATAAAAGTAATACTTGACTCTTCATTTATCATTTTTTATCTAAATATAAAAGAAATGTAAGTCCTTGAAAATAAATACTAATTATTATATATTCACGTAAATAGTGAAATGCATACTTGAATGTAAGTATTAGAATTACAACTAAGTGTATAACTAGATGAATAGTAGATACGATACGTGAATTAATGTGAATGTTAATTAATTTAAAATTAACATTAATGAATATATATGTTACAATGAATGTTAAATCATTTATACTAAATAAATATAATTTAATTTCCAATTAAGTGAAACTTGGTACTAATTAGCATACATGGACGTAAATAATGAAAAACATTCTTGAATATGAAATTCTAATTAATATTAATTAAATGAATATTAATGTTAATGTTAATTAATTGAGAATTAATAATAGGATCGTGGACATGAATGCGAATGTGAAATTTCGATTAATACTAATTAAATGAATGTGAATATTAATTAATTGAAAATTTATTAATAAAGATTTTATAGTATTTATTACAATTTGTAAATTAAATAAATATTAAAAAAAGTAAAGTAAAGTATTATTAAAATAATTGAATTGTTGAAGGGTTATAGTGGTCCAAAAAGTTATTCTCACGGATTATTCGTTCGTCGGAACTAGAAGTAAAAATTTTGGTGGATAAAAATCACGTAAAAACTTCTTCCTGGAATGGGCCACTTCTATGGTAGAATCAGTCGGGGGCTTAAGAGGCGATGATTTACATCAACTGGTAGAGGAAGGGAAGAACGAAATTATTTAGCACTTCCTTTCGGCTTGTTTGGAGAGATCATCATAATTGATTAAAATGTGTTGTTTACTATACATAAAATATTAAGCCAAAATTGCTCCTAAATATTTAATATATTATAAATATATGTTGGAAGTCCAATGTCGAAAAGGAAGGACATGGAATATCTCGTTAAAGAAATTGGAAATTGAGGATACTAACGTCTTTTTACATGCTACAAACTTTTTAATAATAACTAGATAATTTTATTTACGCCATAGTTTTTATTTTGTTCTATCATATTTAAATTGTAATGAAGGTCTCCAACTTTTGTTCATTATTCCAGTTGTGTATTAAACCTTTTTCAGCATTTTTATTATCGACATTTTATTAGTCTGCATCTTGTCATTAATAACGATTTTCGTCCAAAAACTCCATTAGAAGAGTATAAAAAGACATTTTCGTCTTATATTTTTAAATAAGAAAAAAATACAACTAATACAAAAGTTCTGAGTTCGTAATGGATCTTGAAATACAAACTAAAATTATACAGATTGATATATATAGTATTCGAATAGAGAGAATATTGAGTTGGGTCATTAGTATTGAAAATTGTTGTTTGAGATGGTGGCCATGGTAGTGGCGTTTGCGGCGGCCACAGTGGTGGTGGGCGGTAGGATTTTGATATTGGAGAAGGGTGGGTGCAGTGTTTGAACAAGATGGTGATTTTTTTTTCTTTTATTTATTGTTTTTAAAGATAAATTATTGTATGGACAGAAATACCCCTCCTTAAAATGGTCAAAATATCCCTTTTTTTTAAATTTTCCCGCTTCACTAACGGTGATTTGGACAGTTTCTGTCCAAATGGACCTCCAGTGCGAATTTCTCAAATGTTTGGGATTCGTGGTGGCATAAAGTGAAGGTTAAGGTAAAATCTACAAAATACGAAAAGGTTTAAAATCGCAGCTACAATTTTTCCTACATTTTATCTTACCTACTGTGAGCAAGAGAACAATTCTGATAGAAGTAATTCATTCAATCAAGGGACTAATGTTGGAGACATAGAATGAAGATTGATTTCGAGAATCATGAACTGTCAAAATCTTGAAAAGGTTGTATGGATCAAGATATTGTTGAGAAGAGGTCAAATTATCCCGCTCAAGGAAAGCAAGCTAATGAAGCTACACTTGAAGGAGCATATGCTAAAATAGGAGGAAAACGTGGACTTTGCAAAAGCAAATCATGCTTGTTTGGGCCCACCGCGTGAGTCGAGACTCGAGAGAAAAATCGAAACTTCTTTCAGAATGTTGAAACTTGTTAAAATCATGTTTTGTTACCAAATGATTAAGGGATTGTTGCGACTAAAAACTAGGGGCTGCCACATGACAGCCCACAGGCAGCCCTCGACTGAAGCTGTGGGGCCATTCGTAATCAANTAATCATACATTTTATTATTTTTTAATCAAAGCCTAACAAAGGCACAATTTGTCGTTTTATTTTTTGTGCTACACTAGCATCTGCTTGACCCTCATTATTTCTCATTAAATTATGTTGTGACTAAAAACACGTGGCAGCCCCCGACTGTAGCTGTGGGGCCATTCGTAATCAAGTCGCTTCGACTCCTTTTACGCTAGTCGAGGCCCCCTGTCCGAGGCACCTTATACTTTTAAGGGCCCCGCTTTCCAGCAACTCACATGCAAAGATTGAACTCATGATGAAGATCTTTTACGAATTATTGATGTGACATTTGTAAAAAGTGTATGTGTTATGTCTTGTCAATGTAAGAACATTAAATGTTTAGAAGAGCTAGATAAGTCAATTGGATGGCTAGGACTTGACGCCTTGGCTGAGGAGATGAGGCCACGCGTAATTTGATCCAAAGGTCACAATTCTATTTGTAACACTATAAATACCCCCATCATGTAACAATTGAGGAATAATGCAAATTCATATACTTGGAGCAATATTTTCCTCTCACTCGTAGCATATTCATATTTAGTTCTAAATGATTGATTCTTATTATACAATCGTATCACGAATATTTCGCCGGAGTCCGAATGAAAACGTCTAGTGTCGTTGAGCTGTTCCCACGTCCAACTTCGGAGCGATCAATACCGTTGATCTATCTTTACGTGTTGGGATTTGGCTTACGTATGCACAAGTGGGCTCGGTATCTGTTGACAACATTTTTTTTGAGGTCAACACATGGTAAACGAACAAGTTTGGTTTTGTCACACCACGTGACATTTTTCGTCACATGTATTGCCCGACACATTGTTGATGTCAATCCGGGACGACGAATGTGAATTGATGATAAATTAAAAGGGGTGTTTTAATTTATTGACTTTGATTTGATCAAAATAATAATTCACGTCGTTAGTCATCGTGATTGGGAACCTAATGGGTCACACACAAAAAAGAACCAGAAGAATGAGATTTACCAATTAAATAATTGACAAGTGTTGGATATTAATTAATTGAGTTGCTTATTAATATGCCCAAAAATTAATTGGATTAATTAATTCATGGACTATATTTAATTAATTTGATTAACTAAATATTGGACCATGTTAAGTTTAGAAGACTGGCCAAACCCGCTTAGACTTATATTAATAGGCTGCTAGAGTTTGAAAATTGTAGAAATAATTCTTTATTCTTGCTAGCACAAGAAAAGAAAACCCTAGACGTCATTTTTGTTCTCTGTGTGGATCACTTTGGAGGCTGGACAATTGGACAGCTTGAATTGCAAATTGTGATAATTGGAGTTTAAGAAAAGCAAAGGAGTTTGTGAAATTTACCAAATGTATAAATCCTATTACAGTTTCTATCTAAACACAAAGCAGATCCTTAGTGGGAGTTGAAATCTGTTTTATTTTCCGATGTGTATGTTAAGTAGATTCCCAATTTTGACCAGTTTAAATTTTATTTTAAATTGACGACTTTAAAATCATCGTTAAAAATGGATTTTAACTTAAATATTCTTTGACCCTAAATTGAATTTTATTTTAAATTGACGACTTTATATTTTTTCGTTAAAATTGGTTTTAACTAAAATATAATACTTTGACCTTAAATTAAATTTTATTTTATTCAGTAGTTTTATACTAAATTAAAATATTAATTCAATTATAATTAGAGTTGGATTCTAATTAGATATTTAATTAAAATTTGATTTTAATTAAATTGTCACGCCCTAAAGTTTTAAATAATTAGAGTTTGACTCTAATTGGGTATTGAATTAAAATTTTAATTTTAATTAAATATTTTCGCCCTATAATTGTGGAATTAGAGTTAGACTCTAATTTGATATTTAATTAAAATTTGATATTAATTAAATTGATTCGCTAATTAATTTGATTAATTAATTATTTTCTATCCATTTAACTAAATGATTTTAAAAGACAACAATTGCTAGATTCTGAAACATATATGCATATAATATTAGATATTATATAAGAAAATATTTATTTGATGAATGTTTAATTAGTGGATGATTATGGACTCAACCATGTAGATGTGTTGATTGGTTAATTTTATTATTGTTGTTTTGTGGGCTTGCGAGCTCTTGATTTAGTTTGGACATGCGAGTCCGTTATCATCGTTTCATTATGGGCTTGCGCGTCCAATTTTATTCAAGCCTACGTGCCAACTAGTATATGGTACTTGTTGTGGCTGGACTGATTGAAGATGGAAGAAGAGGAGGAAACCATGGAGATGGTGCATTGATATTTAATTCAATGCAACATCCCTAGGAATTCACCAACTAGTCTTCCTTTGTCTCAGGAAGGCTAGATAGAATTAGTTCATAATCATCTACTCTTGTATGTATATTTATTTACATGTTTGATGCTTAATGAAATACGTACATATATATTTATCATTGTATTGATGAGACATTTGCATAATAAACTCCTCACTAAAATA
>CAIGRP010108824.1:0-26235 GCA_903798385.1 Fraxinus cuspidata | reverse complement strand
CTTGTATATATCTTGAGTGATCTGTAAAGGGCTAGTTCTACATCCTTGAGTGGTTTGCTATGTCGATTAATCTAAGACTTTTTTCTTCTTCTTTGATGTAATCTTGTGTGATACGCCTGAGTGCCTTGGTGTAATATTCGAACAAAGCTTTGGTTCTTGATAATATAATGATTTCTTCCGGTTTGGAGGAAGCTCGAAAGGGGATTATGAACTTTGTTCTGAACCTCTTGCCTTATGGCAAAAAATCTCGTGTTCTTTCTTTTCTTGTTGATTTTGCATGTTTAACACTGAAGTATGTAGATGAAATTTGACTAATCTTTAGAACTCGATCTTTACAGAAAACGAGGAGAGAGTGGGTTTCAATTTCAAGTACAATACAACCACATTGCAAATAAAATTACAAATACGTCATAATTCACTTGTACATAAAGGTAAATCATATAAAACTATCATATTTCTCAATATCTTATATCCGTCTACAACTTCATTTCGAGCCGAGTTTCTCCTCAAATCGAACAAAAAGGCATATTTGTTTATTGCCCTTTCAATAAAAATAGAGTGATTATATAGATTATGGATTAACAAAATATTTTTGTTTTAATTTGTTTATGGGCATTTAGGACCTCCTTCCTTAGTCTTCCAATTGTTGTAACAAGGGCATGTTTGTTTATTGCCATAAGTGCCTGGTGGCACGCACAAGCACTTCGCACAGCACTTTTGACAGAAGAACATGCATGGCTTCTTATGGGATGTTGCTGAGCAACGGTACGTGCATCTCGAATTGCAATCTGCATCATTATTAGAATAATATTTTCATCATTTTCGAGTTTGACAGTACTTGATAATATTGAGAAATTAAAGGAAAAGTTAATTTATCTAATTTTATGTAGTATATCCTATACCTCGAGGGTGGAGTCTATTGTATCCCTGTCGATGATTCAAAAGAGATCCAAGAAAATATGTTAGATATAGCGACAAAATGTAGTTCTAAATAAAATGAAATAAATAAATAAATAAATTTGATAGAAAGAGAAGTAGATTTCTTACCTCAACAACATTGGATGATGTAATCAATACAAGTAGTGATATAACCAACAAAAGACATGTATTGTACGGACAACCTGCCATTTCTTTTTCTCTAAAAATCGACTTGACTCACTGAATTACTCAGTCATTTACACTGCAGAAAACACAGAAATCTGGAGCTTGTTTGTTGATATAGAATGAGAATGGGATGCAATTTTATAGGAATTTCTTGGTGAATGTATGGAGTGGGTACAATGTGTGGGGTAAGGAGCGTATTTTTTTTCTTGTCGGTTCTAGTTTGGTCCTCTTTTTGCCAATGAAATCAATTGTTACACTTTCATAATGTGCTCGGCTCTAGGCGAGGGTGGGGGATAAAGAGGTGTCGTCTCACAATTAATGGAATTGACTTGATTCCGTTCTCTAAAAACATGGGACAAACCACCCCGTGCTCACAAAAGTGAAGGACAGGGATAATGAGATGAATTTTTTTGAGGCATTTTTCTTTTGATCTCGTCTCACAATTCTCAATGGACAGTGGCGGATTTAGGCGGGCCCACCTATTCGCCCTTGTTAAAAAAAGAATCTTGGATCCACCCCTATAAATGGAAACCTACTTGATTCCGTTCTCAAGAAACATGGACCAAATCACTCGTGCTGTCTAAGTGGAGGGTGAGGGTGGCGTGGGGGTGGGGGGGAGGGAAGGGGTTAAAGAGATGCATTGTTTGAGGCGTGAATATAGGAAAGAATGCAAAAGAAAAGTCCATGAAATAGACGATGAAAATGAGAGCGATAATGGCGCCGTGTCTGATGTTTTTGTCTACCTTTAGACATGTTAATTACTTTGTGAAAGCAATAGTGTAATATCACTACTGTTTTTTCTCAATGCTGTCGTGCATTTTCATAAAGATTGTCACAATCGTAATGATGTATGCAATCCAACACAATCTTGTAAAATAATGCATGCGGTCAAAATTCTTGACCCTTTTCCCTTTTTGGGGTCAAAATTCGGATTAATTTTTAGCTTGACGTGAACACAAGATATTTGATTTAAGATCTTACAATTTGGCTATTGAACATGACCGATCAGTTATGTTAGATACTACGATAGTTCATTTTTTAAAGTCATTCTGCAATAGAATAATTGAGAAGAAATTTCAAATTTATTGAGAATAGTGTTTAAGAGACGATTTGCCGTTGATGTCAATTTGGTGCAAGTTAACAAATTACAAGCCGATTTTTTTTTATTGATATTCCGTAAAAAAGAATGATTTGTGCCTATATTGTTTTGGCATGACTTAGCAAAATTGTTCGTAAATGATAAGAGAGAATTATTACTTGTACTCGCAAGTTGATGCCTTGAAGTAGAAAGAACTGAGCGTAGTATCTCTCTTTCTTGATAATTTTTGCCACACATATTTAATTATGTCTAAAATCATGTTTAATTCAGTGTATCTAACATGTTTCTATAATTCGTTTGGCACGTCGTGTTTGGCTAAACTGAAAAGGTTTGTGTTAGAGAGGTAATACTAAAGTGGACAATAGGGATTGTGATTACTTTAGTCCATGCAGTTGGTGTGAGACTTTTTGCCACTTTTTCGAAAGGTTGTCCATCCAATAAAAACTACATCATCTTAGCTCCCTTAATCAATAATATGTGTGTATTTTTAAAATAGGAAGGCTAGCACACTCTATCAAGATTCATATTTCCCATAATGCTAGGAGTCGTCGTCTTACTAGGACATTTTGAGAGCCAATAACCAATATTTTCGACCATCAAGATTTAGTTTGAGATGCATGTGTTTTCTCTCTCATGCTTGTAAGCATGAAATAAGTCATCCTAAAAAATGCTCTTAGTTGCGGGCCCATGGCCATTGTTTGACTATCACTTGTGCGTCTACATGACTAAGATTTTTAGTTACTCTTGATACTACTTGTTAAAATATGAGGTACCATATCCCTAGACGGAGAAATTATTAGTTGAGGGTGGTGTCAAGATGATGTTTTATCTTCGAAAGGTGATTAATGGAAAAGTACAAACAAAACCCACATCGACTAGATACGTAATATATAATAAGATTATATCATAGTTGGATCATCCTCATGTTATACAACTATTATTTGAGAAAAATAATGTTTTGAATATTGATTTTTAAGAGAATGTGTGGTTAAAAAGTTAAAAAAAAAATTGGATTTATGTGCAGAATATCTTATTGTGTGAATGTGTAATTGAAAATAAACATGTAAAAAAAAAATCTTCAAATAATAGTTGTCAAACGTATGCTAATTTTTGCTTAAAAAAATAGACAAGTCTATGTATTTGATGCAACAATGTATAATTAGCAAATATCCATTATCTCGTGTCTTGCGTACCACATCAATTTGTGGAGTTGGAAAGAAAACGATCAATTGTGACATACAATACAACAATTTTAGATACATTTTCGTCCGTTGAATAAGTGAAAAAGTTTTATCAATCAACCTTGATTAAGTCTTCAAATTTTAACACCCGCCTTCAAATTCTTTGGCTCTTCCATTGTTATTGCTAGATTAAAGAGAAGAAAAAAAGTTTTGGGACATTAAAGTGAGAAGATTTGAGGATTGTTTGATTTTGGTTCAACACATACAAAAATTAAGAAAGCATGTTTGTAGTCAATAAATTTTATTAGGATAATTATATTCAGACAATAGTTTTTGCTATCACGTCACATTTAAATTACTATTAAAGTTCTGAACTTTTGTTCATTATCGCATTTGTCCTTAACTTTTTTTTTTTATCAATTATTTAAGTTGCAAAATTTCGCTATCATAAAATGAAAAAGAAATTAATTTTTAACTACAAAATAATCAAAGACTATTTTAGTAATTGTTTTTAACCTTTATTCATTGAACAGAAATTAGTAACAAGAAGATAGCAACTAAGAATTTTCATATATTTTAACGTGGAAAGAGTCGAATAAAGTATTTTTTTATTTTTAATATTTTTATTGACTTACTAAAATTAATTTTTATTAATTTGATGTTAGAGCTTAGGAAAATAAGATAATAAATTTTATGAATCATACAAAAAAATAAAAAATTAAAGATAATAAATTAATGAAAAATCGATAATTGGAAAATAGTATGTAAAATGTCACATAAAGTAAAACATAGGTTGTGATTTTTTATTTCAATTAAGAATATTTGTGTATGTGTAGCTATTTATAACGTCTATTTGTAATTTTTTTGGTTAACAAAATGACACTTTTTTGTAACTATTATGCAAAATGAAAATTTAAAAAATTGGTACCCAAAGTGCAGTTGTGCTTGATATACGTGATATATATATATATATTATATCAAATCACTAAAGTGAAAAAATGACTGTCGTAAATATCAGATATGAAAGGGGGTGAATTATAAAACACAATTGGAATCGAATTTGGAAGTGAGTAAGAGGTCAATTTTTTTCATTTCAAATAAAAATAAAGAAAAATCATATTTTGTAAAAGGGCAATTATCATAAAACCCCCTAACCTTTGCATGTATTGTGGAATACCTCCACATCTTTTCATTTTAATGAAAAACACCCTAGATGGCCCAAACCTTGCGGAATACTCTTTACCATCCAATTCTGTTAGTTTAGGCGTTAAATGCACACAAAAAAAGCCAAAATTAAACAATGAAAAATTGTAGCGATTGTTCGAAACTTTTCAATTTGTTACTGATTTACTCGAATTTTTTATTTGTGTCACCCACAATCTCAAATCTTTAATTTTGTTGCAGCAGAAAATGGACAATTTTAATCCATTCCACCGTTACTCGACCATAAGAGTTGCCTTTAAATCTAACATGTTATTAAAATGAGATGTTGAAGAGCTGAAATGGAGCAAATGAGATTTTCATACTAACAATCATGACAAAAAGACTCATTTTCATTAACGGGTACTTACATATTAAAACACGTTAGGATTTTGACAAAGTACTATCGATGGTTGGCATAATCTCCTATGCCACAACTCTATTTGAAATTTAATGGCTCAACATTGTAGGCTAAGGACCGTTTGGAAGTGGTTGATTATGAGTTAAATTGAAGGGTAAAATAGGATATTTTAACTTTGAAGTGGTTGTAGGAAGAAAATTCAATTTGCATGGTACATCTTTAAGTCTCGAAGCACCACAATTCATGTTTGCTCATCTTTAACAAAACAATTAAAAGAGTGAATTGAACGTTTGGGTAGAAGCATACTTTTTAGTTGGGGTGAGGAAGATGGTGAAGTTTTGAGGGTGAGGGTAATGGTGAGGGTGGGATTGGAGCGGGGGTGGGTGGGTATAGATTTTTTTTTATATAATTTAATTATTTATTTTGATAAAATATAAATTTGCCATTTTATCTTTTTAAAAGTAGTCAAAAATATTTTTTGGATCAACTAATGATGGAATGGAGGGATTTCGTTAATTTATCCATCTCCTATTTATGGGTGGCACAAATAAATTTAGATATAATATGCAATAAATTGAAAGGTTTGAAACCACAATTGCAATTATTTTCATTTTCAGAATTTGATCCTCTTTAGCTCATTTAATACTAAAACTAAAGGAATTGGACGGTAAACATATGTATTTTTTAAATCAAAATGAAATAATAAGGAATATTCCACGATAGCTATGAAGGTCAAGCGATTTTACGATAATTACATTTTTTAGGGTGATTATATTATCACCATAATTTTTATTTGATGCTCCACATTTTAATCTTTGGTTATTGTAGCAATTGTTTTCTTAACCTTTTTTCGTCGAATTCTTATCTTCAACATTTTATTAATTAGTACGTCTCATATTTGATGATAATTTATATTAAAATATTTTATTTTCACGTTTTGAAATGAGAGAAAATAATTTTTCGCATTTTACTCATTTTTTTAAAATATGATGAAAAAACAATTTGTTTAAGCCATTTCAACGGACTTCTAGACATAAAAATGTTATCAAATACAAATTTTATTAATTAATAAAAAGTTAAGTGTAAGAATGACATGTATACTGTGGTTCGTAATCATATTCACCCGCCGGCTGAATTGGAAGGTGTGAGTGGTCTTCATTGTGCCATCCATCTTCCTTCCCCGTTGCCAAGTGGTTTCAAATTAGGAAATGGATCTGAAGATCTGTAGGAAAGTTCAGGGAATTCTCTTTGGCATTTTACCATTCTCAATTTGAGAGGGAAGTTGGTGAAGAAGAATTGATGGGGAAAAATGAGAGAAATGAGGAATAATTTTGGAATGGAGAGTACACTGTAATATTGTGATTTTTTTTTAAATTTTTATTGGGTTATGGCTCAAATTGTGAATTTGTTGTGATGTTTATATTGAAAACAAATTATAATTGTGGTGTTATTAGTTATTACAATGTGACGTAGCAATTAAAATTTGTGGCGTAATATAATTATCCAATAAAAATGGTGGTGTGATCCTAATTTTTTTGTTGTGCCTCCTCGTACAAAATAGATTGACATAATTTGTGTAGCAAAATCTAGATTATCGATTTCAAAAATGGTTTATGAAATCATTGACATAAATCTTGTCGACGCATATTTTGTAAACTGATTTTGTCGACCTATTTCCTACAAATAGCATGACTGTACCAAAATGTCACGCGTACGCTTAGCCCCTTGGGCTCTTTCCCATCACAAAATTATGGTATTCGCTAGAAAATCACAACTGTAGCTCTCACACACAGGCCACCGTCCGCTTCTTCCCCAAATGTCGACCGCTAAAATAACACCATCTGCTGCCGGCCTTTCCGCCACAATCAAACATCTTAGCTGCCTTTCTTCATCCCGGACCTTCTTCACTACCTCCATTAGGTTAACCCGACCCGGAATCGGAAATGGAGCGAGAAGCCTGACCGTGACAATGAGTTCAAAACCGTCCGACCCGCTTGAAGTTTGTGCTAAGGCTTCCCTCACCAAGCCCAACGCGCTCGGCGACTGTGAGTGAAAGTGAATTATATTGTTTAAACATGGAATTCATTTGGATTTTGTTTTCTTCTGTAATAAAGTTTAGTTCGTAGAAGAAAGGAATACAATAGCATGTTTTGGCCAAGCTTAAAAAATTACTTATAAGTAAGAAAGTAAGTTTTAAAATAAATAATGTTTTATTGATGAACGTTTGAAGTAAGGAAGTTATGTAGGGGAGTAGCAAAAAGTAACTTTTTTAAATTAACAGTATAAAAATGCTAGTAGTTGGTCGTTGAATTTAGCGTTGAACTAGGGTTTTTGGAATGTGGAGCCTAACAATGGTCGACGGTGTTATGATAGTTTGTGATTGATAATGTAGATGTTAGCTGGCAGGGAGGAAGAGAGTGGCATTTGAAGTAAATACTAAAGCTATTACAATCGAAAATGAGTAAAATATTTATAATTGGAAGTTTAGTGTCAAGTATTTCTTGCCAACTTTACGTGTCCAAAAATTAGCCCACGCATCTCGCACGAGGAAATTTAACTCTAATTTTAATGAAAGTATGTAAAAAGGACGAAGTATTCAAATGGAACTTAAGGGTGAGGATTGAAAATTTTGATTTTAAAGGTACAAATGGATTTCTCCAGTGATCCTAAAGGTTGTGGACTAATTGCCAAAAAAAAAAAAAATTCCAAATAAAAAAAGGAAATTGTAAGATTGTGGTCTGGAGGATTTGAAACCTTGTATCCATGTAAAAAGTAGAAACTTTACCATTAGACTACCAACACTTCATATTCTATAAGCTAAAGTTTTTTCTTTATTTTGTTTTATATTCAAATATAAATAGAAAAAGAATGTGTAGAAACTTTGGGGGTTTGGGCTCCATCCAGGATCCCCTTGGCTCTGCCTCTTGAACAGCTCAATGTACTTTTGTTATGAGCTCGGTATTTTTGTGAAGGAATAAGAAAATAATAGAGGAAAGGATTTTTTTTTTTTTGATAACCGTGGATGTTCGGATCAGCTTACACACACCTCGACTAATTCCACGGCCCTGAAGTTTTGTAAAAACTCCCAAACAACTCATAAGGTTGAATTATTTTCAGTCCCTTCTTTATTTCATGAGCTTATATACAAGAAAATTATGACATTGGTTTTTCAATAAATAGAAACTATCTAGCAACTAAATTACCACCGACAATGCTTTTCGTCTATATCATTAGGAAAGAAATTTGAACAAATAGAAACAAAACAATTTGCACCTAATTCGGCAACTGATGATAAAATTACATCTTTAAATAAAATATTTTATCTATCTTTAAATAAAATATTAAAAATAGTAAAATCATAACATTACCTCGAATTGATAACAATGTATTTCTTTCAAATGTGATTTTCTTATTCCCTCTCAAAAATGCTAAGCTTGTAACATATGGCATCAGAGCCAAGATGGAGTAATTGCCAGAGAGATTACTAAAAATTGTGGAATCAATAATTCTTAAACGAATGGAGTTGTCAAGAAACTTTCTTGTAAGATTGATGAAATATCAAGAACGTGGGATACATAGTTTAATTCATCATCGAGTGGCCACGTTAAGATATGTAAAAGAAAATTATTTTGTTCATATGTTATTTTCTTATTCTCTCACAAAATACTGAGCTCGTAACATATGGCATCAGAGCCAAGATGGAGTAATTGCCCGAGAGCTTACCAAAAATTGTGGAATCAATAATTCTCAAAAAGGAGTTTGTCAAGAAGCTTTTTTGTAAGATTGATGAAATATCAAGAATGTGGAATGCATAGTTTAGTTCATCATCAAGTGGCCACAGCATAAGATATGTAAAAGAAAATTTTATATATTTAGGTTGAAACTCAAAGTTTCCAAGTTTCAACAATGTAGCAATGTGGCAATTTCAACGCATGACCAAAGAGTTCAACAATAATATATTGTTGTCTAACAATGGGTTGAGATGGCAAGGTTGATACGTCAACACTTGAGAACCAATGTAATAGGAACTGCAAATCAGGAGCAAGTTATACAAAATTGTTTTTAAAATTGACACTGATAAGTCATCAAGAAGATAGGAACCGTTACAGGTGGAAAAGGGATGAATTTTGCTTTTATAGCGGCTGATGTTAGTCCATGGAGCAAAACTAATGGGCTATATGACGTTCTTAGAGCTTTCTCAAACATGCCAAATGTGTATTTTAAACACAGCTAAAATGCCTAGGTATCATGATGAGGAGTCTTTCATCAATCAAATATCAACTTTGAAAATGAAAAAAATCGGTTGAATCATGGGAGCATTTTTAAGTATATCTAAATATAATTGGAAAAGAACAAGAATTGTTAAAGACAAGCCCACCTTGAGGACTAGGGTGTTTTTAAGGGGGCTAGAATGTTATTATTTTTTATTTAAAGATGTAATTTATCTTACATTGCCAAATTAGATGCAATTTGTTTTGTTTATGTTTGTTCTAATTTCTTTCCTAATGATATGGGCAGAACTTGTTGTTGGTGGCCAATTTAGTTGCCTAGGTAGTTCCTATTTATGAGGAAACCTACTTTAGGATTTTTTTGTATTTAAGCTCATGAAATAAAGAACAGATTAAAAATTATTCAACCCGTTGAGTTGTGGGAGGTGCTGTTCTCTCGAATTATTAGCAACTTATTTTCTTTCATTTGTTATTTTCTTATTCGTTCACAAAAATACCTAGCCTATAACAATTCTTTAATGTAATTTTGAGTGGTTAATTGGTGCTGAAATGCTCTTGTTAAGTTCAAATACTGAGATATCTATATTTTTGTTAATATAAACATATATCTTAAAGAAATGCTTCTACTATTTGTTGTATCCTACTTTTTATTAGAAATGTGGTGTCTACGCCTTGTATACTGAGTTTCTATGCTACATATACTTGAAGCGTGCGTAATAGTACTACAGTGCTAATAATTTCGAAAAGAAAAGAACACGAAAAAAGTGTTGATATTGAAAGGTAAATGACATTTATAAAGCATGATCTGAAAATTAGCCAGATTTTATTTATTTATTTATTTTTTCCCCCGGTAGTTAAAAGGTTAGTTCTGCTTTCTTCCGTGAAAATCTTTAGAATTAAATGAACTCTGAAAACTTTTACCTCTATCTTGAGGAATGGCCTTGAGGAGAGTGTGAAGAACATTGGATTGCCAAAATTGAGTTTCTCATTAACTTTGTTTTCAGGTCCCTTCACGCAGCGGGTTTTGCTAACTTTGGAGGAAAAGAAACTCCCATATGACCTGAAGCTCGTTGATTTTGCTAACAAACCGGAATGGTAATTATCATGGCTTATTGTTGAATGAAGATATTGTCATCCTTGTGATGCTATCAACTATGGTTTCTGTCATATATTGAATCTAGGTTCTTGAAAGTAAGTCCAGAAGGTAAAGTTCCTCTGCTAAAGCTTGATGAGAAATGGATTCCAGATTCAGATGTTATCACACAGGCACTGGAAGAGAAGTTCCCTGAACCCCCATTGGCAACACCCCCTGAGAAGGCTTCAGTGTATGATATATCTTTGAGCTTACACCAGGCATAGTTTGTTTATTTAATCTAATAAAGAATGCATCGTAATATAAAAGCCTTGTCTTTCTGGAAAGAATGTGCCCTTGTCTTTGAATGTTCCTCTGCTAATAGATCTGTGTCATTCTTGTCTTTACTGAGCTATTCTTCTTTCTAAATACATCATATGGATTAGGAATTCAACCTTACTTTGGATTATTTTTTATTAGTGGTTTAATATGCATCTAGTTTCTTATTTTATGCATTGCCATTTTTGGGAAAATGAAAACAAAATTAATCAGCTGTTCAGGTCTGTATAAAATTTTTCCATGCAATCAAATGGCGTAGAGTCTAAGACTTGGAAGAATGGCTTTGCAATTGGGTTTAGCAGTTTGGTTTTTTAGATTTCACAAAATGGTTCTGAAGGGTAGAAAAGATCATCAAATGCCGAGACATGCATATTCTGCATTCGATTAGACTCTATTGGAGGATCATTTGTCAGTGACTGCAAAGAATAAACTAGAAGTTGCTGATTAATTAGAGTTACTGTTATAACAATTGATGATTTTTTAACATTTTGGGGAATCCGAAAGAGTTGAGGAATTGGAGTATTGGACAATTTAAATGGTGTTAAGATAGTCATAAACGATTCTACATAAAAAGATAGTCTTTGACGAAAGATTCTACATATAAAGATAGTCTTTGACAAACATATGATAGCCGCTTTAGCAAAGTAGAGACTGATTGATATCAAGAGATGGTGCAAAAGGGTATTCTCGTAAAGACTTTGCCCATGATAATTACTAGTAGCATGATGAATTACATTATTAGGTTATGATAATTAACCTTCCTGTTGCTTTGAGGTGTGAAAAGAAAGATCACTTTTTTTAATGAGGTCCACCTATTGATCTCAACCCATAAAAGTGACCGACTGTGGCCCTATGATAAATGAAGCTACAAATAAAGAAGTCACTAGGATTTTTTATTTATTTTTTAAATAATGAAACACTTGTATGTTCGGATAAGCAACATAAAATAATTATACTAGATTATCAGTCTCTCCATTTCATTCTTCGTCGATGATCGAACAAGCATGAGAACAATGGATGTGGTTAGAAGATGGAACATCGAGAAATCAACGGATGTCAGTGTCAAGTTGTGAAAGCAACAGCTTAGAAGACATAGGAACTTCTGAATTTCATTCACTTCTTTGCTGATGTCACATGAATTGCCTCTTTTTCACTTCAAGATGGAAGGGTGTAATCTTGGACATTGTTTTTTTGCTTTTAATTGATATGGGCTATTGGGCTGGACAAATACATTGAGGACAGTATAATATCTAAGTTTGGGGATGGTTCTGAAAACTGCGTGGTTGTCTAGTTTTGTGTCTATATGTTACTGTTAGCTATATATTTCGTATGCTTTTATATTAATATATCTATATAAAAGAAGTTTAGCCTATGTTTGCCTCGTGTTCATAAATTGTTTATAAACACTCAAAACTATTTTTTATCTGCATATTTCAAGGGATGCAAAAGTACTAACCACTTATCCGCCACTAATTTTTATATATTTACAAATTTAAACTGTTATAAACACTTCACAGAGATGCAATTAGAATCTTCATGTGTTATTGAGTTTCAATTCTGTTTAATTAACTAAAGGCCAGTTGTAAAAACTAGGTTGAAATTGAACATGGTTCTTAGCCCCTATTTGGTAAAGATTATGTAAAATTCATTTTGAACCACACATTCTCCTAATAAATAATTTTGCACTTGGACCTATAGGTTTTCCCTACTTTTTAACCACACAATCTTTAAAAAAAAAAAAAAAATCACTTTTCACATAATCTATTTTCAAAAAATTTACATTAAACAGACTCTTAGAAATTGATAAATACTATCTTAGTTTGTGCTAAATTCATGCGTTAATGAGTTCTTTGAACACTTTGAGCACTCAGTCATTATCTATTTTTTGTTTTTGCTTGCTTAGAGAAGGTTTGTATGGATTAAATGATTCCTAGGACCTCTTTGAACATTAGAAATGGTAGGTTTAAATCACATCTAGCCACCTAATCAAAGCACTTTTTCTATTTAGTGAAAATTGGACCAATTGAATTTGCGATTGTGTGCTCTCTACATAGTGAGTTGATAGTTCATGGTTCTCTTTTGAAATTCGAGACAGACGTAGTCTCTGAAAGTAGTTATTATTGTACAGGAAGCTACCTCACCAACTGTCTCTCTCCCATATTGATTGGCCTGTACCTTTGATCTTTTAGATATATGGACCTGGTGCAGCGTTTTGGCGAGTCAATTTTCTCTTTGAAAAATCCTTGAAATTTCTAGTACATCAGAATCAGCAGCAATGCAAATCTTGATTTTTTTTTAACTCTAAAAATATCCTGTGGACTAAATTTTTTTGGATGTACATATCAACTGTATAATCTGTCTATAATATAGAAACACGAGTAGTGGAACGGGAAAAGTGAAAGGAGAGGAGAAAGATAACAAGCTGCTAGATTGTAAAATGATCAAACCACTTTTTATTTACTCATTTCATGGGATTCAAAAGTACTACCAACTTATCCATCACTCATTTCTATCTATTTATAATTTAAATTGTTTATAAACACTCCCAAATGTGCTTTTAGATTCTCTCTCTTAACATTTTTGTACTTTAGTAAGGAGAAATTATATCTGATACTATTTATGAACTCTTATAGTGGCTCAAAGATTTTCTCCGCGTTTATTGGTTTTCTGAAGAGCAAAGACCCCAGTGATGGAACAGAGCAGGCCTTGCTTGATGAGCTGACAGCTTTCAATGATTATCTTAAAGAAAATGTGAGCCACATATCTGTTCTTCTTTTGTGTATCGAGTTAAGGTTGATAATTTATTGTGAAGAATTGAAGACGCTTAACTCAAATACTCCTTGCACAGTTTGCAAATATAACCATTAATAAATTCTCCATTTCTTTTATAACTAAATAGGCCTCCTAAAGTCGGTTCTTATCAGAACATTTCTTAAATATAATGTTGAATGCAGGTTTGAGGGGAAAGTTAATCTTTCTCATTAATTGATTTAGACTAAGCCCCTATTTGACAATCATTATTTGAATTTTTTTTAATACTCATTAACCATACATTTACACAATAAAATATTCTGCACATAAACTCAGAACTTTTTCTTACTTTTTAACTACACATTCTCCTAAAAATCACTATTCAAAACATTGTTTTTCCCAAATAACGGCCATCAAACAGGGGCTAAGATTAATTTGACCTAAGAACTTCTGATGATTATCTAAAAGAAAATGTGAGCCATTTGTTATTAATTTTGTATGAATTTGGGTTTACGGTGTTTAATATTCTTTCTGTTAATGAGTAGAGGTTGATGATTCACTTCTAAGGCCAATTTTTTGGTTTTATATGAATAAATAACTTTAAGTACTTGCAGATTTACAGTTAACAAAACGATGCATATGTTAGCCGTTTGACATATTTTTAACCATATCAATGTCTTAATTTCAGTTCTTTGAGAGTACTTGAATATAAGGTTAAATGCAGGTTTGGAAAAAAAAAAAACACTTTCTCATCTACTGATTAGATTAAAAACACTTTTGACATATTGCTATGTTCATGGCTACATCTAGTGGGAGATCTAAAGCACCTAGGTCCTTGGCTGCATAGTAAACTATAAAGTGAAAATATAGAAATCTACAAGCTTACCCTAAATTCTGAAAAAATAACTTAGTCTGCTTTATTAAATCCAGCTAGAGCTTATTCGAAAAAATCTTTTATTTTTCCTCGAAAGTTTTTGCCTCTCATATATTACTTTTTGCACATTGTTTTGACATATGTGAGCATCAAAATCAGCAACTAGATGATGCTTCTACCCAAAAATGAAATGCACTCTTAACGTATTTCTTTCTTCGAATTTTCTCTATAAAGGGTCCGTTCATCAACGGGGACAAGGTATCTGCTGCTGACTTTTCGCTTGGGCCGAAGCTATACCATTTAGAGATTGGGTTGGGGCACTATAAGAAGTGGTCAATCCCAGATTCACTTCCCCATCTAAAGACATATATGAAGGTTGGTTGGATATATGTCAAGCTTTTCCAATTCACTTGCTCAACATTTTTTTCCACTACACATGTACCGACAATTCCTGTGCATAATCATGTTGTCTCGCGACATTTTCTTTTTCTCTTTAATTTGTAAATCACTGTTAATTATTCAATCTTAATTCTTAATGATCCAGAAGTTGCGTTGTACTCCAGATGCTTTAAACCTACTCAAGTTTTAACTACCTTTACACACGAACTATCAGTGAACTTACAGGAACTCAGAATTTGTCCATTTATGTCAAATAACTTGAGTATTGAGGCCATGTAGAAAATGTATATCATGCTCTTGTACCTATGGGACTTTTAAAGGTTAGTGGTCACTGAACTTCCAGCAAAATATTATGGTGATCAAGAACTTCATTTCCTTCCAAGTTGGTCACTAAACTTAAATATTTGTTACAATTTGATCGTTCCGTCCATGTATTTAATTTAGCTAAATGGAAAGCTGTCACGATAGTCTAGTTGACAGTTTAGTTGGCAAATCATGAAATTGTTGTGTCACATTTTTCGTTAGCCACCAATGAAAGTGGATGTAGAGACCAACTTGAAACAAAGCTTAAGTTCAGCAACCAACTTGAGACAATATGAAGTTCAGTGTCCAACTTGAAGTTTTGTTAAAAGTTCAGTAACTGCAAATGTGTCAAACTGTCCTATAAATTGTTTCTATTTTCAATTTGCTCCACTAGTGCTTTCCTTCTTGAGTTCATATTTCTCCATATTAAAGTAACTATTTCTTTTCCAAAAATAGACTACACTCTAAAATAACGTGAGATCTCTAGGATTGGACATCATTGTATGAGTTCTTGTAAGATCGAGACAGTTCAATTCTTCTACAATGTTGGTTCTGATATAGATGTACCTATCATGTTCTCCTAATTTTTTTTGGCTTTCTTGTATGCAGACTATATTTTCAATGGATTCCTTCATCAAAACACGGGCTCAAACAGAGGATGTAATTGAGGGTTGGCGACCAAAAGTCATGGGTTGATTCATCTACTGTATTCATCATCACTTGGCTCATCTTCAGTTTCAGATTTTTGTCCGAGTACAGTCATGTGATGGCATGCACATATGTAGATCAAATGGTATTCATTACATACTGATTTTACAAAATAAAGATGCTTAAATATCACATGCCTTAAAATTGTGAAGTTCTAAACTCAATGGAACAATTCTTATTCAAGCAAAATTATACGTTGAAATACCATGTTATATTATCGGTCTAACAGAATCTATAATGTTATCAATCTTTAGTTTTTTTCTTCAAGCATCTGAGCGAGCATGTCATGCTATTCTTCGATGTAATGTAGTTTAAATACAAAGTTCATGTCAAACTCGAGAGTTAATAGTTTTGGTTTATTTTCTGATGATTCAACGAATCTCCAATTTGGTTAAGCACATAGTTGTGATTGTTGCAAAATGGTCCATTGATCATAGTCTTATGAGCCAGGTTGTTGCCATGAGATTTATTTGAACAGATTTGTGTTTCAGATTCTGCTTATTTACTCTTTTGAGTACGAATTTAATTCTGATAACCAAATTAGCCTAGCATATGGCGATGATGCTTGATGCCGATTAATTCCCCTTTTCTGAATTTTTGAGAATTCTCCTATCCCACGAGTGAACCCATGTTGAATTTTAGGTTGATTATTTTCACCATTTCTGAGCTGATTATTCTTCCTTTTGTGGTGTTTTATTCTACAGTTTCAATATAGAGCAGTGGTGAAGAATGATTTAAGAATATATGGAGGTTCTAAATTAAAGTCTGATTACAATTTAATTATGAAAAATTCAAAACAAATTAACCCCTGTTTGTCTCTTTTTTTCTTCTTCTCAAACTCATTTTCAAATATTTTTACCAAAAAAAAAAAATGAAATTTGCATATAAATTCAATTTCTTTTTCCACTTTTTATCTAACATTCTTGAAAAATCACTATTCTAAAAATCATTTTCCTTCTAAAACTGTTTAAAAAGGGAGGCAAATGGAGGGTGAAGGAAATACCATGAATTGGAGTAAAAGCTGAAATCGAGGTTCTTTGATGACTTGTAATAATAGGAATTTATGCAAAATATTGTTACTTGTGGAAATGTGGTCTTCCCCTGGCAAGAGGAAATTCGTTGTCAAAAGATTAAGTTGCTTCATTTTTAAGACCGTTTGTTTTGGATTAAAATCAAATTTTAATCTAAGTTAAAATTAAACAATTAATATTAATTACATCTTTCATGAGTTTCACGGTTTTTCAACAACACATTTCAAAAATTTCTATCAAAATCTACTAAAAATATAATTTTAATTTCTACCAAACATCCACTTAATATTTATTTCATTGATCTGCAAGTACTATTTAATTAGAACAAATCTAAATGTACAATATTGGTTGTAAATCACGTGTACCCAAACTCCTAGCATGTGATGTAAAAAAAATGTTTTTTTTTATATGGATGAATATGATGATGCCAAATAGGATGTTATCAACCAATGTTGTACATGTACTATGATTCATTTACTTATCCATGACCGTTTTATCTATTTATAAGTTAAATTCTTCCTAGATGGAGGACCATAACAACCGTTTTGATTTACATTCTTGCTTCAACTCCATTTTCAGTAGTGCTAATGCTTCTGATCTTTAAGTTAGCAACTCCACGGACATCATCTGCAGCACCGATAATAGCGTCTAGTGACAGCTTTTTGGGATGTCTTCTATTTAGTTTCGGAGACAAACTTTTGGTGGAGATGAAAATCTGATTTTTAGCAGACTTTGATAAGTTGATGAAATGTATGGTTAAAATAAATTGTTAACTTTAACATATATTAAAATCTAGATTTTAATCCCTATCAAACATGGGCATAACATTCATCTCATCTTCAACGGCTTGTTTAGAATATAAGCGGCGCGTCAAATAAACTGCATAGTTAAAGAGAATAAAGCTGTGAGTTCAATAAAATGTGTGATTAAAAATGAAGTTTGATCAGCCTATAATTTGAAAAAAGCTTAACGACCAGGGGCGGACCTACCTCAAGCCTTGTGCAGGCATATGCCTGCACTGAACTTAGGGGATGGAGAAGTTAGGGGATGGAAACTTCAAATGAGAGATAGAGAGATATAGAGAGTGAAGGACTGAACTTAGGAGATGGACACTTCAAATGAGAGATAAGAAAGAGATAGAGAGAGAAGAGTAAGAGGGATGGNTCTCTCTAAATCTATTTGTATCTCTATTTCTATTGTTGTCCTTTGTTTTAACTCTTGTGTGGCTTTATATGTACATCTTTTATTAATGGGTACATTCCATTCATCTTCTAGAATCTCTAGCTCCCCATGGCTATTGGCTACTGCTTGCTCTTAGTGGAGTGAAAGTGTTTCATATAGTTTACCATACTACTTTACATTATCCTGGCAATTTACCACTAACAAGACTCTTCAATAATGATCGATTTTATGAGAAGTATGTGTTATGGATACCGAAATGCGCTCGTAATGGCCTTTTCGTCTGTGTATTTGGATTGTGAAATGTAGTTTTCTTTGGCCATGACTGTAAAATGCCTTGGACGATGCACAATCATATGGTAGTAATATGTTGTTATTTTGAGAGAGGTTATGATTTATGACAAAAATCTCAATGCTGCTTGAATCTTTTGTTGTTGAAACTTATAAATTCTGTGTCTGATTCAGAAAAAGCACGTGAATTGGCAATTCGTATAGTTTAAGATACTTCTGGTTTAGAATAGAATAGAAAAGTCGAGCTTAAACAATTTAAAACTCTTGCACAGTCCTAAATAGTGATGGCAATTTGCCCCGCCTCGAATGGGGCAAAAAAACCCGCCCCGAACGGGTTGGCGGGGCCAAGAATTAAAAAAAAAATTAATAAACTATTATTAAAAAAAAAAACTAAATTTTTTTTTTCAAACGGGGCGGGAAACGCGCCCCGAACCCGCCCCGCCCCATTGCCATCCTTAGTCCAGAATAACAATAAATTCTAAACTTTATGAATATGCTTTATTCAAAAACTCCCATTGTAAGGAACACAAGACAATGTTAAGCACCACAAGAACAATCACAAGATCAGTAAACCAAGCAGTTATTGCACTGAAAATGTTAAAGTACATCAGCTACACGTACTTAATTCAAACTTCAACCACTGAAAAATATTCCTGGGTCCGCCCCTTAATAACGACCCATCCACTAATAAAGCAGCCATGCATTTTTCTTCTAGGATCGATGAAGTTTTCCCAATAGATTACCATGGCTGGACCTCTATAAATCCACTATCAGAATCTATGAAAGTATTATCACTGAAATATATGTATGGTCCATTCAACCTTCATGCATACAGTAGGTGATATTCGTAAAACGTAGCATCTGAAAAATACCATACAATCATGTCCGGCCCACAATTGTGTTTCAGTACAAGCTATCATCGTCAGAAAATTTTCACCTGTGAAATTATTGGGCCACTTCTCAATAGATTCGACATAAGGCTCCTCGCCGCCATAATTGTCATTGCTCAAATCCGGAGAGTTTTGAATATCTTTTGTTGAAAATCGGAGGATCATCGTAATCCTTGAACCAATACCCATCCACTTATTCAGATTGAAAGGGATGAAACGCTATCCGTTGGATAAATTGGTACATAAATTATATTTCGTTAAGAAAAAATACGTGTATGAAAATACAGATAGAATAACGACTTACTGAAATCATAGTACGTGCATAATAATAAGCAAATTACGACTTTTCCAAACATAGAAAATAGAAGGAGATGAAATAAAGCAAGATATGTGAATATTTTGCTCCTTGCACGGGTGCTAACATGATTAAATGGACATTCGTTTCCCAAGATACAACACTTCTTTCAAAATTAATACAATACAATATTAATTTTGCCAAACAAACCAATGCTTGACTGTACTCTTTTAGAATATAAGATATCTAACATGGAACTCAAAAATAATTTAAGAAATTATTTTGAAAGAATTTAGAAAAGTAGAGAATTAGAAATTAGTTATATGGAATTGATTTGGAGTGAAAAAAATGGAATTAGGAGGGTCCTATTTATAGATTTGTATGTGTCTCTTCGAATGGTCACATCTTATGACAAATTAATTCCAACAATTAGATCACACAATTTCAAAATTGATGACCTGGATCACAATTTATCAAAATGTCATATCCATTTGAAACAACTCTTTAATATGCATAATTTGCATTTAAATAGTCGTGCCCAATCAACGTACCTCTTGGAGGTTTTTCCAATTCACATATTTTAATCCATATAACCCTAAAATTCGAACAATCACCCACATGAATGGAAGAAGTCGACTTAGAACAAGGAAGAGGAAGAAGAATACAACTAAAATTTAATGAATCAAGATCTGTAGCTTTCGCTTTAAACATTTCCTAGTAAGAATCTGTCGAACTTATTGGCAAATTAGTGAACACAACGTTTTGAACTGTTGACTGTTATTGCAAGCCTAGACAATAGATTAAACACATTATCTTTCATATCAAACTTTGATTTTCTATTGTATTCATTATTTCGATCATGAACCTTCTTGGTTCTGCTTGTGCGCTAGAGAATTCGCCCAAATAAAATTCTCATAGCACTCACATAGGTAATGTTCTATAAAAAGTACCTTATAATACTCCACTTGCACTGTTTACAAGATATAGTCATAACTAAAAGCATAGCTTATCCTAACCGATCTTTGCTAGGCATCACTTATTTGCATCATAGAAATTGGGAGGAGTTAAAACTCCGAAGTGCTACTTATCGAGTCAGTCATAATTAGTTTTCCTATTGAATCTAGTACGTGAGATTTCTAATCGCCAAGTTAGGCAATGTATTCTCTCTAAATAACTCATTTATAAACGTACCCATTAGGTTATCTTTTAATAAAACAATCGGTATTGTTTAATTAGAGAGCAACTGTCAAATAGTATTGTATCTATGACGTATAGTCGATACATACCATTACATACGACATTCTACGCCATATGATTTGTAGCTACAATCTCAATTAAATCGTATAACAAGCATGTGTTGTCTCCAAATAGGAAATCCTTCCAAATTCTTTGATGCCATCATACTTCTAATCTATTGAAAGTTCTAATTTTTTTTCAATTCTCAAGTTATGTTGAAGATTTTCAAGAAACAACTACACTCTTAATAGTAAATCATATTTACTATTAGATTTTGAATCCTAAATCAGATTTACTATTAGATTTTGAATCCTTATATTGGATATCCATTTTCATTATTATGCGCATCTTAAATTTAACAAGGTATTCATTATAGTATAATTTATCATTCCAAATATTTTTGAATATCTCAATATTCTAATTCGAAAAAAACAATGCCACCCTCCACAAACCTAGGGTGTGTCCAAACTAAAATTGAGAATATTATTCAAAAAAAAAAAAACAATACCCTCACAATTCTGATAGAATTTAGCTTCGCCAATAATATTCATCTAATTATATAAAGTTTGATCATATCATTAATTATATTTATCTATAGAATAAATAATTTTATTCTACCTTTAATCAAAATATAAAATGACTAAAAATGTCAATATATTATGACTACCAATTCACCGAATTAATAGCCAAATTTTCTCTTTTTTGAAGTGTTTTTAAACACTCCTATAACTACAAGAAAAAATTATCTATCTACTAGATAGACCGTATACATTATCTCTTTTATCCCATGTTTTAACAAAATCACAAGAGTTGGCAATTGATGCAATTACCAAATGCCATTTAGAATATGTGGAACTATGTTCCATTATAGTGGCCTCCTCCTTCACGTTTGCATGTCTTTTGGAAAACATAATCTTTTCCAATTTTTTTTTTTCAAAATAATCGAATTCTTTAAAGATCAACATATCTTTTGTTTAATGCAACTATGAACCTGACTTATTTTCTCAAGAATAATGCTCTTTGAACAGGGACATTTGATAGGTCTAACTGTCAAATGAAAACATGACACGTGTTCACCTGTAAAAAATTTTGTCATTGAACCCGTTCATGTAGTAGGGTTGTTTTCTCAAAATCACTATTGTTCTTTTTGAAAATCGAATAATTTTACAAGTTATGTACTTCCAATGGAATTTGTCGAACGCATACTCGCAAACTGCTATTTGAAACTTGAGCAAATTTTAATGCCAGCTTACACATTCTCATAAAACAATAGCAGGCATTTGGAAAGATTTTAACTAACACGGACTCAAGAATTTTACACCGTATCATTGAAGAATTTTACTACAAATAAATATAATTAACCATGGCGTCACTTAAACGATACAAATGAAATGACACTTTGCTTGGCAAATGATGGTTAGCAAAAGTAAGAGTCATTAGAGTAATATTTCTAAATGCAATTACACTAAAAATAAAAGGACACAACCTCACGAAAGTTCTAAAAATAATATTCCCAACATCTCCATTCATTCTGTAAAAGCAATATGCATTTCTAAAGCAAAAAATAGAAACCCAATTTTATAATATAGAGAGCGGGAATCACAGAAAGCAAGCAGCAGTTTTATGCACTATTTAATTTTGCAAACATTTTCAATGACTACTACACAATTTTTAATGCTCAACTTAATATGATATTTTTTTAGAAACGAGATATGTGCATTTAATACTTCAAATTTTCATGCACTCCACACGTTTATAGCACGATCACATTGAGCAAAAATTGACGGCATATAATATAAGCACGAAAATTCCGTCTTAAACATTGTTGGATAAATTGGTGCATGAATAATATTCCGTTAAAAATAATATACGCGTATGCAAATACATATAGAATAACGACTTACGGAAATCATAGAGTGTGCGTAATAATAAGCAAATTACGTTTTACTCAAATATAGAAAATAGAAGGAGATGAAATAAAGCGAGGTATGCAAATACAAATCTCCTTAAAACGGATTTCGCTCCATGAACAGGTGCTAACATGATCAAATGAGCGTCAGTCTCCCAAGATAAAATGTTTCTTCCAAAATTAATACAACACAATATTAATTTTACCAAGCGAACCAACGCTCGTCTGTATTATTTTAGAACAGAAGATATCAAATACGGAACTCAAAAATAATTTGGAAATTATTTTGACAGAATTTAGAAAAGAAAATAATTAGAAATCAATTATATAAAATTGATTTGGAGTGAAGAAAATGGAATTAGGAGGGTTTTATTTGTAGATTTCTTTGTGTCTCTTCGAAGGGTCACTTCTTATTGTCAAATTAATTCCACCCATCACATCACACCATTTCGAAATTGATGATCTAAATCGCACCTATCAAAATGTCACACTCATTCGAAACAATTCTTTGATATGCACCATTTGTATTTGAAGAGTTGTGTCCGGTCAACGCACTTATTGATAACTTTTCCAATTCAGGCATTTTAATCTTTATAACCCTAAAATCCTAACACTATTGTCACCGAATTCTTTCCACACAGACATGAATGGCATCCATTGAATCCCCTGGTGCGCGCTCCACAACGTAATAACACTGGCGCGAACATGAAAAAAGTTCCTAAATCAGGTACAAAAGAAAAAAAATAAGCTGGGTGCCACAGTGCCGTGAGCTTGGCACTGCATGGAAGTAGAGCATACTGAGTGATAGTTGGTGCCGCAACGCTAGCTTAATGGCATTGCAGCACCAATTCAACAAATAATAAAAAAAAAAAACAGAAGTCTAGTGCCTCAACGCCAAACCAGTGTCACTATAGCGCAAGAAACAAATTCATCATGGAGCCTTCCGCTGAGGCATTGCTGAGAGAGAAACGGTTTTAAAATTTTTGGATTCTTTTGAAGGCCCAACCCGTCCTCAATTAATCTGAGACTTGAGACGACTATAAATTCAACCTTAGAGACCACTTTGAAGAGGAGAATTGAAGAAGACAAGAATTAAGAAATCAAGAAGGAGGCACACACAACTTGGTGAAGAAGATTGATTCTATAAAAAAATAATTTTATCTTTTTTCTCTTCATGTTATTTTTTATGAATTATATAAATTTCATGTCTCATATCATAAACTAAATAATTCTTCTAGGGTTTCATTAGCCAAAATTTGAGGATATGATTTAATTTTGTTTTAGTTATTTCTATGAAATTTTTCAATTTCATTTATTTGTGTTGTTGATTTAATACTTATAATTAATCGACCACTAATTGAATGATTAGATGCTTGTCAATTCGAACACCCAAGAGAGAGAAATTTAGGCTCGATCATAACAATAACATAACCTAAATTTTATAAGTTTCTAGAGAAAGTATTAAAAACTTGAAGTATGTTCTACTTAAAAATCATGAACTTGATAATTTCTATATTTTAATTCGGAAATAGAGATATTGAAATTGAAATATAAGAATGGTTTTTACTCAACTTCGAGATAGGGAGTAGAATTAAATAAGGGTTCTTGCTTATAAATTTGGAAAAAATGATTATTAATAATTATAGAATTGAGAATCATATTTGATAGTTAGGTGAAATTTTAACCCTAGGCTTTCTCATATTGATAAATTCTTAAAACTTGCATTTGTTTGTTGAATTTGTCACCATATTAACGATTCGATTAGTTAATAACTTTGACTCTAAAACTCAATTTTTTAGATAAAATAAGAGCTAAACAATTATAGTACTTGGATGAAATTAAATATCATTCCTTGTGGGTTTGACATCGGTATTTGATCTTTATATTATAAAAATTTACACCGTACACTTTCGGTATATTTATGTTACACAAAATGCGTGACAAGTTTTTGGTGCCGTTTCCATGGATTGTTTTATTTGATTTTTACTAATATTATTTCTAACTAGCTTTTGTTTTAATTTAGATTTATTAACTTTTACATAGTTTATTTGTTTTTTGGTTTAGGTTTATGTGAAGATCGATGAGTGTTGGATTACTACCCATTGATCCTAAACTAGAACAAATTTTCAGATTTTTAAGGAGTAGTAGGAGAAACGAACTTGAAGCAATGGCAGAAAAACCAGAACAAATAGTAATTCAGTACAATCAACAGAGGGCCATTAGAGACTATGTCAAACTAGTTGTCAATGACAACTACTCCAGTATTGCTCCAAAAAATAACTGCAAATGATTTCGAACTGAAGCGAGGATTGATCCACATTGTGCAATAAAACCAATTTGGGGGTTCTCCAACGGGTGATCCAAATACTCTTCTTGGTTATTTTATTGAAATCTACGATATCGTGAAGATGAACAGCGATAGTGAAGATGCTTTCAGACTCCGTCTATTTTCCTTCTCCTTTAGGGATAAATCCAAAGCATGGTTCCAATAATTACCATATGGCTTGGGAGGGATTATCTCATAAATTTCTCACCAAATTCTTACTCTTCCAAGGAAGCTCAATTTTGGAGTGAAATTGGCCCGTTCAGACAAATAGACTTTGAACCATTCTATGAGGTGTGTGAGAGAATTAAATATCTACTTAGAAGATGCCCTTAGCATTGTTATCAGAATTGGATGCAGATAGAGATCTTCTACAATGGGTTGAATGTTTAGACATGGACAATAGTAGATGCTGCAGCATGGGGTACTTTAATGGCTAAGACTGCAGATGCTGCCTATTCACTATCGGATGAAATAGCCACCAACAACTATCAATGGCCAAGTGGACGTTCAAATACAAAGAAAGTTGCTAATCTTTATGAAGTGGATCCCATTACAGCTTTTATAACTCAAATGTCCTTTCTCACAACTCAAATAGTTGCATTGACATCACAAGGAACTAAAAAAAAAAGCAAATGCTATCATGGTTGCTTCTACTTCATACCATGAGTTTTAGATGGAGAATGAACAAGTCTAGTATGTGAATGCAGAAACTTTAATCATCGAGGAAACTACTCAGCAAACCAGTACCATCTAGGACTATGAAACCATGATAACCTCTCTTATGGTAACAATGAGAACGTGCTACATCCACTTGGATTCAATAATCAAGTTTCTAAAGAAAAGCCATCACTGGAGGATATCTTGGAAGACCTTTATTTCAGAGACAAGGGCAAGATTCATTAAGGATGAGTCAAGACTTGACAATATTAAAACTTATATGACCCACATGAGAACCAAAATGAAGAATTTAAAAGTACATATTGGTCGAATCGCAATTGGAATTACCTCCCAACCAAAAATGGAAATCCCCTAGTGACACAGAGGTTAGCCCAAGGGAGCACTGCAATGCCATCACATTGAAGAGCATAAAAGAGCTTGAAGAAAGCAAGCTTACAGAATATGTGGTTCCTACACCTGCTTTATATCATGTTAATGAAAAATTGGTTGAAGAGCAGAAATTAAGGCAGAGAAAAAAGGAATAACTCTCGGCAATTCAATCTCATTCCCAGATAATCCTCCCATTTTGAAGCAACAACTACCTTATCCACAGAGGTTCTTGAGAATAAGTTCAATGAACAATTTTCAAAAATTCTAAAAGTATTTAAGAAAATCCACATCAACATTTTTTTTTTTGCAGATGCCTTGACACAAATGCCAAATTATGTCAGTTCCTTAAGGAAGTGATGTCAAAGAAGAGGAAGCTGGAAGAGTTTGAGACAGTAAAATTGTCAGAGGAGT
>CAIGRP010108823.1:0-12058 GCA_903798385.1 Fraxinus cuspidata | reverse complement strand
ATATGTTATTAAAATTAATTGTTAATTTTGATTTAGATTTCAATTTATACCAAACATTACTTTATATATATATATATATATATATATATATATATATATATATATATATTCTCAAAAGTTGGAGGCACTTGGCCCCAGGACCACCCTGGGTCCGCCCCTGGGTGTGGCTATAAATCCTCAAGAAAAGTGACTTCAGTGTCTCTGACTTATTCAATTTGGTTTTGTACGTAATGGAAACCGCTAAGGTCCAACATTTCACGTAGTGTAATTATATGGATCCTCAATTTTCAAAAGTGAGCTTCTAGATCTCCGACTTATATAAATCAATAAATCTAGGTCCATATGTAATATAAAATGTCAATGTAGACTTTAAAATTGCAAGCAACTTTCAGGAGATTTAAAGTTGGATAAAAAAACATAAAACACTTAAAATCATGTTGTTTTTGCTTTAAATCACTTGAAATTGTTTGTGATTTTAAAGTCTATATGTATAGTTTTCGTTCCTCGAGGATCCAAATTCACATATTTAAACAAGTTGACAATCCAAACCTTAATTTTGAAGGTTAGGAAGCGATAGCCACACCACGTAAAAGATTGGGGAGTCAAACCCTAATTTTTAAATAGATTTAGTCAAATAGATTAAAATATACTCTCTACCATAATATTGGACGAATCTTCACCATCGGTACAAAGGAATTAAAGCTATAAATAGTGTTCATTTGTGAGAAATAAGCAATACACTGTTTTATCCTTAAGTTGTGTATTAGCTAAAACTTTTTTTTTTATCAACACAATTATTTTGTATATTAGCTGAATTTTTTTATTGTTGTAATTTTTTACTAGAGAGTTCCTCGTTCTCTTTCTTTTGTTCTCTTTGTTTGTGACATTCTTTTGATATATTGAATTTTGATTTGATCTTTTTGTTGTATGATATAGAAGAGAGGTAATGTAAGTGGAAAATAAAGGTGAAAGCACTACAAATTATTTATACAAGGGGACGGTTCCCATACCAATACACATGTGACAAAGACATTTGATAAATAATCATGACCCTTGATGAAAGTTAATTTAATGGTCGATATAGATTTTAATAAAGCCTTTTAAACTCCCATACCAACATCCAAACACAACAAATTCAATTTTATAGACTTGTGTCCTATCTGATTTCCTTTATCACCTCATGTTTTACATGCACCATATACACCAGAGACAAAACCTAAGTCAAATGTTTTATTGCACAAAAATTTAGTCTCTATTATTGAGTAAATAACTATATCATATTGATATTGTTGGAATTACGGAATAATTTTATAGGTGTGAATTGGAAGTCTTCAATTAGTGTGATGACTAGTCGCGATTCTTCAATTGTAAAGGGTGTAGATCAAAGAATTATATTGTTTCAAAATGGATGTGACTATTCAAAAGGGTGCATGATGAAAAGTAATGAATTTTAATATGATGCAATTTACACCATTAAATATGAAATTGTGCAATCTAATGGTTAAAACTAGTTTTTTCAAATAATGCACTTATTCAAAGAGAAGTAAAAATCTATAAATAAGACTCTCATAATTCCATTTTTATTACTCTGAATCAATTCCATATAATTTATGTCCAATTCTTTCCTTCTCAAAATTATATCAAAATAATGTCCGAAATATTTTTGAGTTTCATGTTCGATATTTAGTATTCAATATCTTCCGCTGTACAATCAAGAGTTGGATCGTCTCACAAAATTTTAATTATGTGATACAATGTGTGAAGACAAAAGAGCAACTAATTTCTTTTGGGTTGATGAAAGGTCTTATATGTTGTATTAATATTTCGGTTATGTTGTTACATTTGACAAAACTTATAAGACAATCAAACATGATATTCTATGAGCTTCATTACTAATATTAACCATCATTTACAACCTATACAATTTGATTGAGATAGAGGTTACATTTTTGTGATCATTTCAAACATGACTTGATGTTATGGAAATGTAACCCTATTCGTATCATTATTGAATAATATCCCGCTGCAATGATGGCTACTGATAAGGTTCTTCCTTCCACACATTATCGTTTATGTGGTTAGAACATTATTGATAAGTGTATTTTGTACACTTATTTAGGCCATTAAATTAGAGTACTTATTAGTGTTTTGGATGAGTTATAGCTTAATTTTGAGTTAATTACATTTGTATGTTGAACTTAATGTAAATTAGTGGATTTGGAAGAAATGAACAAAAAAATGCAAAAAAGAAGGAAATCTAAAGTTTGGGGATCAAAGTGTAAACATTCAATAGTTGATTCGGACCACAAACAGTGATTGAAGATCATATAGGATCAATTGGATGCAATTGGAGATCAAAAGAGTGAAATATAATGGAAGTATTTTCATAAATCAATCTCTAGCCGAAAAAGTTATGCTCCGGATTTTTAGCCTCAACTTAAGACCAATTTTTAGGATAGCAAACATTCGAATTGAAAACACTTTATTTCTAAAAGAATAGTAGTCTTTAAATTATCTTTCCAATGCATTTTTAATCACTTCAATCAAATATCTGTAGAGAAAGTTATAGCTAAAATACTGAAAACTGCTTAGAGACTAATTGAAGCGACATGCCCACACACGGTACCCTAATTTCCCCAACCCGAGAGCCATTTGGCTCTACGGCGCGCACGCGTTAGTTATTCTGGTGCGCACACAAGAAATTTTCCTAGAAGAATCGCAATTTTCTTTTGCAATTCAAACTCTTTTGGAATTCAAATTGAACGCGATTTTGATACATTTTCTGGCTCTTATAAATAGAGAACGAGGGCTACACATTGAAAAAACCTTATCCGCCTCCTCATACACAATAGTATCATCAAATTCATCAAGAACAAGGCGTCAATTACTAAATTTTGATAAAGGAGATCAAGCCCTAGTAAGGATTTGAATGTCAATTACATCAAGATTTTGAAAAATTCAACCTTGAAATTGAAAATTAACATCTTTTACATTCTATCATGATCCGAGTGATATTTCTATTAACATGCTAGGCTCAATCTGTTTTTGTATTGGATGAAGATGAACTCTATTATTTATTTATTTTAAAAACTAGTAGTTTATTTTATTTCTTGCATTTCTTGATTAATCTTGCATGCACATTACATTATTTAATCGATTGAATACCAATTAGATAATTAGTTACTTGTTGTAGTGTTCGGAGACTCACATTAAGTTTAGAACACGGTAAAATTAACACATGTGTAATAGATGTTAGGAATAATATTTATCGCGTGTGTAATCATATAGACAATCTAAATTTTAATGCATTCTAATAATTTGAATTCGGGCTATGAATGAATTCGGGTCGTGGTTAGGAAATAATTAATTTGTCTTGGAAAATAAAAGTATATATCATAGTTTTATCGATTGTCAAGAACGCGTGAACATAATTAGATTACAAATCAAGAATTGAATTTAATAGCATTGGGCAGATTTAAAATTCAATGCAATCATCCATAATTTGATAAAAATATTTATTAATTTTTTTTTACATATTTTTCAGATTAATTTAGAATAATCATAAAAATCAAATCTATATGTTTAAATAATTTGAATTCCTTACAAAACTAGTAAATTTGAATTGAATTTATTCCCCGTGAAACAATAACTCTTAACTCATCAATTCTATTACTTGTCAACGATCACGTATGTTTGTAGGTTTTGCACGAACAATTATGAAAACAATTGGTGAAAAGTTATCACATATACATAACAAGAAGATAAATTTCAAGAAAGATATGAAAATTTGCATTGAAGACGTTTTAGAAAAAAAAAATAGAAGGAAATAACCGTAGTGTGGTTTGGAAAGTAACAAATGGCTTCAGAACTATATAATACGTGAAAGTTGGATTATTTTTAAGACCATAAATACTACTAGCCGTAGGTGTAGGTATTGACTCATTTTGTATAACTTTCTTACTTATTGAACAAATCTTCTTGATTTTTTACCAAATACGATCGAGCTTTATCTTCAATTCTGAAAGGGACAAAGATGAGGACTTTGAATTAGAACATGAGTATCGAGTTATGAGTGATGACGTTTAGTTTAAAATGACGCATCAAAGTATATACCAGGAATATTTTGAGAAATTCAAAGAAGAATGGAAGAAAAGTCGAGGATTATAGGGTTGAAGAAGCGAGTTATGATTGTGGGGCGTACATAGTAAAACATAGTGAAGTAAAAATTTCAAGTAAGCTTTAATTTGCAAAATCATGGAGGAAAATTTGAATGCCAATATTTTGAGTTTTTGTGAATAATTTTCTAGGCATAATTTCAAAATTCTTATTCGTGGAGACATTGAGGTGCTTCCTTCTCACTTTATTAAAAAAAATAAAGGTAGATGTGAGGAGAAAATAGATTTTAGGAATACAGAGTTCGAAAAAAATTGTGATTAATGATGGTGAGAAAATATAAAGGCACCGAGACGTGGTCATATTTGTAGAAAAGCAAAACAACTAGCTTATCATGCTGTTAAGTCCAATGAAGGATACCAATTAAATCTCAAAACCATTGAAGAAGTATCTAAGCATATTTATAGATTGCACATTGGAACAAAGTCTCTGTCGATACTTTCATAAATGAAATTTGATACTTGTAACGAGGAAAGTTCTCAATTTATGCTATCAGATCCCAATGTTTCAATCGTGAAAGGATAGAAGAAAGGTGATTAAAAACATCGTGTTGGTTCAGGGAGGTTAAAATCAAGTATTGAGACGACATAGAAAAATGAAAAGCGTCAATGTGCATTATGCAAAAGATTAGATCATGAGAAGATGAAATGTTCCAAGAACAAAAAGAAAAATGGAAATGAGTCGATCATTCTCAAACAGTTAAACTAATAAATATTTTTTATTTCACTTGTAAACCAATTTTTATTTGTTTATGAATACTAACAATTGTTATTTTTTAATGTAGGATTCAAATTTGGAAGTGGGATTTCAAGCCAAGCAATAAAATTATATGCAGTTTTTCTTTAATTTTTTATTTTTAGATAGTCACTGGTGTAATATTTCCAAACTAAATTGATTTTTTCTACATATTTAATATTTGAGACTATGTTTTAAGCATTGAGAGAGACTGGCCTCTCTCTCTCTCTCTCTCTCTCTCTCATTAATGAAAATGGTGCTGCTGTGGAAACTTGAGCCTGGTAGATACCTTGCATTTTTATAGAATAGTACTTTTCTTTCTTCTTTTTTTCGTTACAGTGAACTTTACTTATTTTGGTATACTTCTGGCTGAAGTTGGTCTTGGCTTGTTTTGTAAAAGTCGACTATCAATTGAGTTTGTTTTCAAGTTATGAGTCATGACATTGATAATATTTCCAATTAACCATTACCATGCGGATAATTAGGTGAAGAAAAGGCTTCTGTATATGACATGTGAAGAAAAAATTTCAACTTTTAGTTGTTGGACACTTGACACGTTTTAATCAATTCAAGTTGATATTTGTTGCTATGTGCTGGTAATCCTTTTGCTGAAGAAAGGGTCTGTTTATGTCACGGTGAAGAGACAAAACTTGCCCGTGTTTGAATCGATCCAAGTTGCAGTATGAGTCTGAGTATTCGAGTTTGCAAATTATGAAAGCTGGCGACTGAAGTGTTTATGTCCAGAATTGAGAACTCATTGAAATGTCACGACAGAAAGCCGTCATAAAAAAATGAATGCTTATCGAATTATTTACACGATACGAAATTATTAAGCTAATAAAACCACCAAACATCAGATTCCTGTCAATGTTTCAAAAAGGTGAATGAAACAGTAGATTACTTCAAAGCCTACAACTCGCATTAAAGACGACTTTCATTTGAGCATATAACAAATTTGAGCCAGACAGCAAGGAGTTTTCGTTTACTGTTGAAAAATCACCAAGCAATATTCAGTAGGCAAGAATAACTGTGTTACAAAATACAGAGAGGTGGTGTCCTTACGCTTTGGAGGTAGCTGGCACCAGCTTTTAAATGGGCTATTGTGTTTCGAGAGGACTGAATGGAAGAGGAAAGTTGAGAGGACAAGAGTTGGGAAGACGTTCGCGCTAGTAGGGTGGGGACAATATTGAGAACACGAAAATGACGAACAAGAAGATGAAATGAATGTATTGGAGGTCATTGTCTCTTAGTTGTACAATAGTACATGGAGAAAGTAATATTCGAAAAGTATTTATGAAAATATTTACTGATTGAGCAACTCGCAATAGCCTTTCGCTAATTATAATTTAAATAGTTTATAAACACGTTTCAAACATTTTGAGTCCTCAATAAAATAATCCCTACAGTGATAAATACCATCTTATAGGCAGAATCTGAGATTTTTGAAAACAAAAAGCTTCTGATGATGACTTAATGTAAAAAACCTCTCATAAGTAATAATAGAAATAGAGCAAGGGACATAATTTCCTTAAAGATCATAGCACATTTCTGTCCCTAGTCAATTTACAACTTCTTTATATGTACAAACATTGGCACCTTATATCATAAGAAGTATTGGTGTAGTAACCTGCTAGAATATCATCAGCACAATCTTCTGCATTTCAAAATTGTCACTCGCTTATAATGTATTAAAAACCATTTTACCTATCAGCCCAGAAATAATCCATCAACTGTAAGTTATCACTGAAGCATCATCTAAGATCGATCTTCTAGAATTCGGGGGACTGGTCTTTATCGGAGCCCAAATATCTGCACCATTGCTGCTGGGAACTCCATCAGTAAATGAAATTGGCACAAGACATAAGCCTTTGCTTTTAAGGTTATGCAGCTTGACTTCCTTGAAATGATAACAGGTTAACATTACTCAGTTCAATATTACACAAGCACTTGTGTCAAACAACTCAACAAGGACACAAATATATTATGTATCAACTTTTCAAGGCAACTCATAAGCAATTACTTCGAAAAATACATGAGCAGATGTGTAACAGTAGCAAAAAAGAAACAAATACAAGCCAAGCACACTGACTTTCAATGTGAGAACTCTGTCCACTTGCCATTTCGAAATGATGGAAAAGAAGATTACAATAGTGATCTCATGTCTAGGAATATTTGGGCAACCTAATACAAATATGATATACCCAATATACACTATGGTCGATCTGCGGTCAAGAGTACAAGTGTACAGTGTGATTAGGCTCAACACAATCGAACAACATATTTGTGCAAAAGATCGGAAAATTCAAAAATCCAAAGAAAATTTTGGAAGGCATTAACTTATCCCATGCTGAGTAGAGATTATCATGAGGAATCATATTTCTATAACCATGGCTCGTAATTTGAGGGCCCAATTATAGATCAATTACTGCTCAAACTACATAGGAACCAACATGATAGAGGCTAAAATAAATGATAGCCAACCAAATTTTAATGGTGTGCCAGTTTAATGCTCACCTGTGTATTAGTCGTTGGCGTACTATATAGGTATGGAGCACTCAACACCTGAAAGCGCAAAGAACTTCAGGTTGAGATCATTGCCCAAACATCCGAACAAGAATTGTATGGTTTACTTTCTCTTCAAAATGGTTACAGACCAAGAAATTAAAAAGGCTTCCATGTTCATAGCAATTCAAAAATTTGAAGTAGCTTACTGAACACTTAATGGAATGAAACAAATCAAGAAAATGCCATACCTTAACTTGTTCGTGAAGGAATCCAATGTATTCCATTGCCTCCAGAAGAACCGACGCTGCATCTGTCTTCAGTTGAATATAAAAAAAAAAAAAGGTTCAGCAATAGACAGTATTAATTATTTGTTGTGGTAAATAAGATCAAGATTTCATGCAACCATAAAATGAAAATTTTCAGTACGTACCTTTCCATAAGGCGAGACAAGTTGTTGAAGAGCAGAAATTCGTTCACTGACCTTCTCTTTCTTTTCCTGTTGACTAGAAAAGTTAGCGCGTCAAAGACAATGTGGCAAAGATCCACAATATCCTTTAAAAGATATAAATCACTAAGATTGAAGAAAGGCAAAGAAGAAAGTACTAGGGTCTATTATTGAATACACTTCAGATAATTTTAACAAAGAAGAATATGAAGTTTCTACCTATGATTGCCATGCATTGAATTATGAGAAAATTACTTTGGGTTGATGAATATTAGTGCCAAAAGTTACATGTGAACTCTAGTAGCTACCTAAAGGTCTAATAAATTGATAGACAAGTAAACAGAAAATTGTTCATAAACAGAGAAAATTGTTAATAAGATACCTTGGAAGAGAGAGGCGCATCAATCTTCTGTCGTTTTTTCGTCAAACACATGAGGCTACTTTGATCAAGAGAGACAGAGCTCCTTTTATGTTCAATCATTTTTTCCTCTATTGTTTCGTCTCACCAAATAATGGACAAGTTATTACTGAAACCAGAATATGAAAAAGCTCGTATACAGGCGTCACTCAATTTATCTGCACACGTAGATATTGATTTTTCACGCCTACTTCGACTTTAATTAAAGCAGCATCACTAAATGTTTCATCGCCTAAATATATGCATTTGCATTCGAAATAAAAGGTTAATTAGTCTTTACATCTCTGCAACTACCACAAACTTTCCAGATAAGCAACAAGTGAACTGTGAGATTAAGGTATTTACTATCAGCTGATAGAGCATGTTTTTGCAAGTTTTAAAAGTCCATTTATAAGTAAATAACTAAATAAGTTAAAAATGAATAAGTTGATTATTTTAAGCTTAGCCAAACATGCTAATGATAAACAAAACTTCCATTGACAGAAGCTACCAGATGCCATTCAAGAGACGCGCAAAAAATATATGAATTAGTTGACAAATAGACATATCGAATTCTCTAAGAAACAGCCGATCTGTGGTAGAACTCCAGTAAGCAACAATTTCCAGTGTATTTTACAACAAATTGTGATATTAAACAGCTTCATAAACATAAAAAAGTACAGATGCATATAAGATATCATTTTCGACAACAAGTGTCGTGTATTATATTCCTAAAACACGCGCTGTTTGGGTCAAAATAATCCTTATGTCTGTGACATCACATAATTTAATATTCAAACATTCAAAAATTGTTTTAGAAGTAATCAATCATAGATAATATCAAACACATTATATAATTGTTTATGGCCTCAAAATAAGACAAGATTACATTAATTAGTTAGATGTACCAGACATAATCTATTATATAAACGAAATGAGGCATATTATTTGAAGAAATTCAATTTCTGAACCATCAATAATGGAATTTATACCAAATTTTAGATTCTCTTGGCTTGAAAACAGCATACATATGGATTAAACAAGTGGATATCATAAATCCAACCACCTAGCTAGTGGCGGAACCACGATTTTCACGTAGGAGGACGAAAATATATTGGAGGAAACAAATATATATGTATTATGTAATTTAAAGTAAATTCTACATAAATCTAGAAAAGTTCAAAAAATATTTACAACTTGACGTTTAATGACTAAGGCATGTGCTCAAGCCGTTAAATCATATATATTGTCCGCTTTGGAAGAGCAGACTTTTGTTTGAATCCTAGTAGCAATTAAGCAATACAACTCGGACTTGTGTCCAAACCGATAACTCATACGTATTGTCTTCTTTGGGTGAGCTTGTGCCCATTTTACCTCTCACGGGCCGTACGTTTGACTTAAAGGCTAGGGCACAGGATCGGTCGTTACATGACAGCCCCTGTTCCTCCTCCCCAGCAACCACCAAAATGATTTCTAATTTTCTTGTAATTTTACGTAATTAAACAATGATTAGATAAAATCACAAGACATTAGTATTATCTATGCCTCTGTCCTTTCTTTACTACTATTTTCTTCCCTTTATGTAACTCAGAAAATTGAATTTGAAATATTTGAGTTTATGTGGACCCAAATTAAATAATTCTTATCATTCACGAAGCATGAATCTACCCATTTGCAATTATTTATTAAAGTATTCAATCCCATAATATTGTAAAGCCCCCACATGCATAATGGATTCATTTTTGCGTAAATAGCACGAAACAGTGACTTGAACTCGACTTTTGTCTACTTGAAACCACATCCAAAAAGCTCAGACAAATGAATTTGAATGATTTCATAACATATTTGACACAAACACAGATTTTATAGTAAAGAAAGCTGTAAAAAAAATGGATTTTGCTACTTGTAAAAAGAAATGTAACTAATGAATTACCTAATTTGATTTGGAGGGAAAAGAGTTGACTTGTATTTTGAACTGGCAAATTGTAGAGTGTCGCGTAATATTACGTAATCCATTGTGTAAATATTTATGAACATGTAGCGAGATTCTTAAAAAAAAAAAAAAATCAATTGTCTTAACTCTGATTTGACAATGAAGCTCTGTTTTTGACAACATCATTAACAGAAAAATATAGAATTAACAAAATTTACTAACTTCAATCATCAAAACAGAGTTTTTTTACCGATGAATATTGGGTTAAAGGACTCACCCTCAATGCAGAATCTACATAAGAATCAGCAACAGAAATCTCAACTTCTCAAACAAATCTCCATTCAAGAATCCAAAGCAGCGGCCATAAAAATCCCAAAAGTCTCAACTTTACAGCACTATGTTCAAAACCCACTGCAGATTTCCAAAAATAGACAATATCCCTGCTGTTCACACTTCAAAGTGCATAGGGATTAGGTCATACTTCAAAATCGTTACTTTTCTTCTTGTTATCACACACAAAAGTTGATTTGGCCGTCGGAGTGAAAAAGGTAACCCAGTTACGAGTATGTTCTGGCTCAACTAATTCATCTTATTTTGCAGATAACTGTGAAAAAACAGCTGGGATCGACCGAATTTTGACGTAAACACAACCAACAGGAACCAGAAAACCTGGATGAAAGTTGTGTAAATTGCTGAAAAGGTGTGAATGGAGGGAGGGTTTTTTTGGAAGTGTCGTATATATTTGTTAAACTGGATGATGAATTATGAAAGCAATGAAAAGAGGAAGAATTATTAAAAAAATGAAAAAAAAAATTGTATCTTTTATTGACAGCTATATACAACCATGCCAATGGAAAGAGGAAAGAACGGAAGGAGGAAAATCGACTAAGGTCACTTAACTTTTGACTATGGCTGAAAATGACGGCCGAAAGCGATGAATATGGCTACTTGCTTTCCTCTAAGTGGTTTGGCTTGGCTTGGCTTATTGCTAAGTCCTATTTGTCTATCACCAAAACAATTCTTTTTTTGCTCGAACTTTTTTTTGCAAAAAAATCATTTTAATGGTAGTCAAACTTAGGCTAATATTTCTTTCATTTTAATACTTTCAATTAAAAAGATATATTGTGATATGTTAGAATCCTATCTTTCTCTAATAACAATGATAGATTAAAAAGATTTATTAGTCATTGTACTTGCATTGTTTAATTTTGAAATAGTCATCCTACTTTCTACATTTGTCATATGTCAATCCATCTACTTTCATTTGAAAATTGATTTTAGTTTTCAAACAATTTGAAGTGACGAATGGAAAACAATTTTAAATTATCGGGATTGCAAAGACAAACTCTGAAAGTAAATTGATTACTTCAAAATATTAAAGTTTAATAACGATTGAGAAATAAGGTTAAAGATATAATGATCATTTAGATTTTCTACCCTAGATTAAAAGGTGGTTTCATAGCCAAATTGACTATATTTGACACAAAATGACCACTTAAAACATTCTTTGGCGCAATTTGCAAAGGTCAAAATAACGATTCATCTAATTTTATTTTGATGTTGCATTAACTCAAGGGTTTTAAGCGATACAATACATCAAATTACTAGTATTTTACCTCAAAGTAACTACATGAATTACATCCAAAAAAATTTTAAATTGCTATACAGGGGCGGACGCAGAAGTTGAAAGTTAGGGGGGCACAATCGAACTTGTAAAGAATTTGAGAGATTTTACAATTGAAAATTTACGTCTAAAAAAATCATACTCCATGTAATTTTGCATCCGAAAAATTTACAGTAAATATGACTTTTCGAATGTAAAATTTTGAATTTTTTGATATCATATTCCTATAAAATTTCCTAATAAAAT
>CAIGRP010108821.1:0-32939 GCA_903798385.1 Fraxinus cuspidata | reverse complement strand
CGTTTACGATGTTGACCGGTCAACGTTCGCGCGAGCTGAACTCCAATGCTGGGTCCGCCACTGTAACCCAATATAGGAATTTTCAATAATCCCATTTTGCCCTTCTTTCTACTTTATAAAAATTGTTTCTTCTATCTATATCCCTTTTTAATATTTTAGTATTAATTGATTTATAATTATTTTAATGTAATGATTAATTTTATTTAATATTTATTTTTTAATTTTAATTAATTAATGGTTAATAATTATTTCAACAATAAATTAAAGTTGTTCATTAAAAAAACAAAAATTACAAATTTGATAATTAATAAATTAGCACTAGAACAACAAAAATATATTAAAACACATAAATTAAACTACAATACAATATTTAACGAAAACAATAATTTATTACTCCGAGAAGTCTTTTCTTGTTATATGTATGTTTAATTTTTTTTTCAATTTATTAATAAATGAAATATTTAGTTAATTAATTATAATTTTCAATTTAAAGATTTTTGTAATAATATAATTTGTAATTAAATAATTCAAAATAAAATTATTATAAAATTTAGTGTAAAATATCTTCAATGGTCCATACCAAATAGTGTAATATTTGGATTAACCATTGGAGAGAAAAACCCAAATTATAACTTGGACTAGTGGAAAAGTTATTTTATTTACTTACGAGTTTCACTAAGCTTAAAAAAAATATTTATGGAAAACGTGCTAAAGATTTTAGAGTTCTATTGTGCCAATTATCCTAAAAAATAATATTAAAAAAACCCCAAGAATTGATAATAATTAATAGTTAAGATTATTTCTGCTTATGACATGTTTACTTCCCATATATCAAAAAATAAAGAATCAATCTTGGTATCAATCATGCTACGGCATCAAATTCTTTGACATAAAGTTTGACATGATGTCACTTGGTATCATATTATTGGATTGTTTTAAACATAATCAACTTTCCTATCAAATCATCTTCTGCCACGTCAAATTAAGTCAAAACATCTGTTAAAGTTTTCTGGTAAAGAAGCAAAACCCTTCTTGGTATACAATATGTTAATTGATAATTTTATTTACAGAACGCTGCTTAACTTATGTCAATTGACAGTTTAAATAAAATTTTATTTTTGAAGCTTGGTTGTACCAATAACAAAATCCAAAAATAAAATTGTCGTTTTGGTCCCAATCTCCTCGTGAGTTGTGACTTTTCAAGATTGTAAACTTTTACCGACAAATGTAGGCAGTAGGTAGGTGAAATGCTTGATAGTGAACTCGCGCATTTTTAAATAATAAAAATACACGTGATTATAGAGTTTGAATTTTTTTAAATGAGGGGTTAGTTTAACTTTTAAGTGCTCGTTGATTAAGTACTTATAAGTAATAAAATTAAAGAAATCCGTGATTAAGAAATAATAAATATTATTGCCATTTAGCGTTTTAGATAAATATACGTGTTTATTTCATATAAGTTTGATGTTTTAGTTGTGGTTGTCGTTTAGCATAGTATTCAAGTATACACAAGTTTTAATCAAATTTAACGATTTCTCATTAACCAATACTATGTACATGTAGACATTTCGTTAAAAAAAAAAAATTCAATTGAAATGTTAGATACGTATTGAAAATTAAATTTATACCATTAAAGACATTATTTCAATAACTACACGTGATTTATCTCAGCTTGTTTGAGTTTTTCAAAAATGACAACGCCATATAATTTAAGAGCTAGTCAAATACGTCTAAAATCTCGTGTTAATCGTAAAAAAATTGTTCTCTGTCGTTTTTTTTTATCAATAAATACGTTTAAATAAACATACGTGTTTATTTAATTTAAGTTTGATGCTTTAGATGGGATTCTCGAGTATAATAAAGGTTTTTAAGATCAATAATATGCACTTATAGAAATTTAATAAAAATTAAATTTTAATTGTCGAAGATAAGATTTCAATGACATAGATAAATTAACATCTTTTTTATGGAAAAATGTGATGATTTAGATATTTAATAAAAAAGTAATAATCTTGATACGTGTTCCCTTTTGTGTTCAACCTTTACACGTGTTAGATTCTAATTGATCTATCTTTTCCACGGTGCTCGTCACCTTCACCTTGACTTATTTATAGGGAATAGCAGCGGACAAATAGACTGAACTTTTCATTAAACAGAAATAGAGGGTTTTCATTTTTCAAGCTAGTGGAAATGGGTGGCGATAAGGCGTTTAGGGCTCTGCTAGTGGTGGTTCTTGTGGCGGTGGCAGTTGTGGCGCAAGAGGTTCAAGGCCCAGTACACCACGTTGTCGGCGGAAACCGCCGTTGGAACTCTGATTCCGACATCGGTTCTTGGTTGTCCGGCCGAGTCTTCAGGGTTGGTGACAAACTCTGTAAGTGTGTCTTCTTTGAATTTAAAAGCTACTTTTTTAGAAAATAAGTTGCAAAGCTCAGAAAGTTGAAAGCAAGGTTTAGGAATTTCTCTTATAACAGTGAGTTTACTTTTGTTTTATGAAGGGTTTACCTACTCAGTACCACAGGAAAGCATCGTGGAGCTGCAGAGTCTGGATGAATTTCAATCGTGTGATCTCTCTAACCCTATCAAGATGTACACGGACGGTGTAGATCAAATTCCACTTGAAAGGGAAGGGAATAGGTATTTTGTGATTGGGAACCAGGAAAATTGCAATAGTGGTCTGAAACTACACGTTGACGTGAAGCCTTCGGAGGCGCAGCCGCAGCCGTTGCCTAACCCTTGGCCGCAGCCGTTCCCTACATCTCCGCCTCCACCGGAACATAGGCCATTTTGGCCTCCACCGGAGCCTACATTTCCGCCTCCANCAGCCGCAGCCGTTGCCTAACCCTTGGCCGCAGCCGTTCCCTACATCTCCGCCTCCACCGGAACATAGGCCATTTTGGCCTCCACCGGAGCCTACATTTCCGCCTCCATCAGAGCCTAAGCCATTTTCGCCTCCTCCACCGGAACCTAAACCATTTTTTCCTCCACCGGTTCCTAAGCCATTTTCGCCGCCTCCACCGGTCCCTAAGCCATTTTTGCCTCCTCCACCGGTTCCTAAGCCATTTACTCCTCCTCCACCGGAGCCTACATTTCCGCCTCCACCGGAGCCTAAGCCATTTCCGCCTCCTCCACCGGAGCCTAAGCCATTTCCGCCTCCTCCACCGGAGCCTAAGCCATTTCCGCCTCCACCGGTTCCTAAGCCATTTCCGCCTCCTCCACCGGTACCTAAGCCATTTTCGCCTCCTCCACCGAAGCCTGCGTTTCCGCCCCCGCCACCGGAGCCGAAGCCAGAGCCCGAGCCAGTGCCGGACACACCACCCTCAGGCACGACCCAATTGAATGGACTTTCCTTTGGGCTGTTTGTTGGGTTTCTTCTTTGCTTCTTGGGCCTGTCTATGGGACAGTAGTGGCCCTGTTCATTAAGAATCTGTTTGGATGGTTCGGTAACTAGGACTTAGTTAAACTAATTAATAAACTGCTTTTGCCTGTACGATTAACAAAATCACTATGTTGGTTGTGTGTTTGACCCAGTTTTATTGGGTTCAATCATCTATTTGAACTTGTTCTAGTATTTGCTAAATGAATATTTTGTCCATTTTGTGATACCTCCTCGTTTGTAAGTGGTTAAATTTCATAGAATTCGCAAGTACTATTCTTTCATTTATGACTCTGCGTGTATTTTACCCACATCAAGTAGAGGTGGAAATAGAATTTCGTCAAAACCAAGCAATGGACATAGAATTTGTGGAGTCGATCTCAAATTTGGAAAAATGGTTTGTAGTTGAAAATTGACGTGAAGTCTAGAAGAAAAATCTGCGAAGCCGGAGCCAATGCCGACCTCGGCGTCCGAGTCTGAGCTTACTTTTAATCGAAGCAGCCAGAGCAACCCAAAGCCGGTCTTTCCTATCACAAATCCGAACAGCCCGATGGCCTATTATTTCCTAATGGAAGTAGGCCCACACAATCCTCTGCCTCGACCCACTTAAATGGGCTTTTAGTTGGTCTGTTCTCTGGTTGGACCAGTTCAAAATACCCGTGATTCATCTCCACTGGCTTAGGGCTTGTTCTCTTTACCATTTTCAAGTCGTTTTCTGTTTTCGATTTTCCAAAACAGTGAAAACGCGTTTTCTTTTTCATTTTTTAAACAAGTTAAAATTTTACAAAGAAAATTCAAAATGACAAATTTGTCGTTTTGAGTGTTTTCGATTATAATCATGTCAAAATTTTCAAAACGTGTTTTTGGTGTGTTCAAAACAATTTTTTAAAATGTCAAAAACGCATTTTCAAAAATTTCAAAATTGACACTCAAAACACAAAATTCAAAATGAATTCAACACTCAAAACACAAAATTAAAATACAAAGAGAACAGCCCCTTAAATTTTTCAAAACAACTAAGAAGAAAAATCCAGGAAACTTTTGCCCAATCGGATGTCCGGTTAGCCCAACAGTTATTTTTTTAATCATTTTGATTTCTGACGCACAACGACTAGTTTGGTTGTCTAGTTCAGGATGCAGACGTCCAGTTAGACAGAAGTTTTGGCATTTTAACTGCTATAAATAGCATTTCACTTTGTATTCATTATATAACTAAAAAAGAGTTTTCTTATGAAACATATTTGTGAAAAATCTTCTTTGAGTTTGCATTTTTACATTAATTTCATTTATTTTTTCATAACAAAAACTTTGATTGTTGAATCAAACTTCTTGAATCATTTCTCTCATCAAAGTTTTTAATTTCTTTTTGTACTTAACTTATTTATATCAATATTAAAAAGAGATATATATTTCTGAAAAATTATTTGCACTTACATTACATAAATTTTTTTATTTCTTCATATTGAAAACTTTGATTAATTGAATCAAACTTGTACAATCATCATATTCATTAAAGTTTCTCATTTATCTCTTAATATTTAATTTATTACAATTATTCATTAAAAGAAATATATATCTTGAGAATATTTTTGAACCTACATTATATTTATTTATTCTTCATCTTCTCATTGAAACATGATAATTGATTGAATCTAATTTTTAATTATCATATTCATCAAAGTTTTTCATTTAACACTTGAACTATCATTTATTACTATTCATTGAAATGTTAGCATCTCTTAGTACTTATCTTGTTTTTATTATCTATTAAGAGAGGAATTTCATTATTAAATTACGTTGATAAAGTGTGGATCATGTTGAAGTACTGTAAAGATCAACATTATATAAATATCGGTGCTCCTTATTGTAAGTCACCGTGTGGGTCACATTGAGATCTCGTAAAACTAAATAGTGTGGACCATATGAAGATCTCGTGAAAGCTCTATAACTGGTCATGTCGAGGTCTTTACAACATTGTATAAAAATCAGTGCTTCTTGTTTGAAAGTCACTGGAAGCGTTGTAAAGGGTTGGATAACGGATGATGTAAATCATTATTTTAGACGTAAATCATTGCTTTGTAAGTCCCGAAAGTGTTGTATAGTGAAAAAGTGTTGTTCGTGTCGGAGAACTTGGTAACGGAGGACGTAGATCATTATTTTGGATCAAATCTCCACAATTATATCGTTCGCAGCATCTCTCCCTTTTACTTATCGCTTTTATATTTGTACTTATTATTTGAATTAATTTATTTAGCCTTTACTTGCTTGAATTTAAATTAATTATTCAAAAGATTTTAAAAACCAATTCACCCCCCTTCGTTAATTATTCTTGGTCTATCATAATTTCCTATATGGTCACTAAATTTTTCCTAAAGTTCTCACAAGGTAACTAAAATTAAAAGCTATTCCCATGAGTCATTTATCTTTGAAAAATGGTGCCTCATCCGTTCCTACGTAAATGATGCTTGTAAAATGGAAGAATTTAATGATATGTCTAACTGTATGACTTATGTGGCACGTATTTGGAAACTATAAATTAGATTTTTATATGAATTATACTATAATTAGTATGATTACTATAATAATCCAATTCATAAAGTTTGTGAAATTCAGAATTTGAAGAGCTCTACATTTAGATAAAACCACACATTCAACAGCATTAAAAAAAAAAAAACCTAAATATGCATTAAACGATTTATGAATAGAAAATGTGACATACATGTAGACTCATGTTCAACATCACCAAATTCTTCCAATTTTGCAAGCGTCATTTATGCATTTATAGATAGGGTACCAATTTTCAAAATTAAGTAACTCAAAGGGGCAATTTTTAAGTTTAGTGACTCTATGGGAACTTTAAGGAAAGTTCAATCACCATTCAGGGCATTAACCCTTCAACCATGCAGTGAGTTATGTCTTTTGATTTTTATATCTGATTGTGTGAATCAACTTTATAAATCGAGTTTTCTCCTCTATAATATAAATACATTTTGCCCAAGTTCGACGGCCATTATTTGAGAAAACAATGTTTTGAATATTGATTTTTAGGAGAATTTGCATTTAAAAAGTAGGGCAAAAGTTTTAGGTTTACATGAAAAATATTTTAATGTGCAAATGTGTGATTAAAAATAGTACATAAAAAAAAGTTTTCAAATAATGATTTGTCAAACATGGAAAAATATAAGAGCTTCTCCAAAAGAATATCTAAATACAAAATAGTATTTATTTCAAAGAGCTAATGCTTTAAAGTAAGATTCAAGATAATCTCTATTTTAACTTTTTAAGCGCATATTCAAGACTCTTTATTTATAAAATCTTATATATTATTGAAAGCATATTTAAATTTAGAAAGCCGACATTTTATAAACTCCAACAAGCTCTTTCTTTTGCCTTTTCGTTTTTTCTCAAGAAAAATTTATTAATTTCTCTTTATATTTTATTTAACATATTTTTTTATTCGTCAATTGACCAATAATTTAAATGTAGTTTGAATGGTTTAAGAAGTAGATTATTGAAATGTGATTTAGTAAATATAATTATTGTACTTAAAAAATAAATAGAATCTACTCTCTAAATTTGGAGAGCAAAATCCACTCTCCATCTTAAAAAGTTAAAATGGAATCTCGTGAAGCTCATTTTTATAAGCATTAACTCTTTGAAATAAAGATTATTTTGTATTTAGAAAGTTTCTTGAAAATGCTCTAAGAGCCAATCTCACTTTTTACTCTTAATCAATAATGATTGTATTGATAAGTTACACATTTCAATATTCTACAATTTAAATTATTCAAATCACATTTAAATTAATTTGTCATTAATGTATAAAAAAATATCTTAAATAAGAGATAAAGAGAATTCAATTAGTGTTCATTGAAAACACTAAAATAAGAAGTCAAAATAGAGAGTTTGTTGGAGCATATAGTTTTTTTTTTTAAATTTGAAAATATTCCTATTATGTATAGAGTAATGTTATTCTTAGTAAAAATTACCGATAGTCACCTTACATGACAGTTTGTTATTTGATGTATAATGTCATAATTTTTTATTGCTTTATGCATCAACTAACAAACTGTTATGTATTTGTTCTTTATAAATGGAGAGTTTTTTGGAAATGCTCTAAGATGCTCTATATAAATAAAGAGTCACTTGAACATATTCTAGGTATCCATTTGGTAGAATTTAAAATTCAGATTTTAATTTAAGTTAAAGTCAATAACCAATTTTAATAACACATTTTATAGGACCCACAATTTTTCAACTACACATTTTATCAATTTTTATCAAAATCTATTAAAATTTTTATTTTAAGCTTCACCAAAAAGGGCTTGACAAAATACCAAGCTAGTTTTAATTGTGGTCTGCATTGAGTTACTTTACCGACTTGCCATAAATGTAACGAGTCAAGTATACACACTCCCTTTTTAATTGCTTAGTTGTGTTTGCATGTGTCACCGAACCCTTTAATTTGGGGCATTGGGTGGAATTCAAGGACCACTTTCATTTCTTCCATGCTCTTAACGCCGCTCCCTTAGTTATTTCTACTTCCAGAATTGAATTTGAGGTAAATGTACCTTTATAGGCGCACCTCATGCCATTCTACACACTGCATTTTTAATTTAGCACGTAGCATTTCATCGGTATGGTAAATAATATTTAAACTTCGTACCATTTTGAATTCGTCTTTTATTTCTAATGAAAAATAACATAATTTCTTAATAGCCTAATTAATCAAATATACTATAAAAATTGATTACTTGAATTTAAAATTTAATTCAAAATAATTTATCTAAGATCCAAATCTCACACTTATCAATGTTACGATATGTGGTTCTATCTTAAAATGACAATCTTATTAAGATTAGTAGTCTAATCTCTTATATGTTAGCATTTCGATATTTAACTGATGTGAAATTTATCCACTAACATGCTCTCGTAAGATAGTGGCTCGTTTGAGCAGACCAATCTTGAAATTATTATTCTCATTTTTTAGTTTTAATCGGATCGAATAACTTTTTGGAGTTTATTAAGCTCTGATACCACTTGGAGTTTCATTTTTTAAAATGTCAATCTTATTAAGATGAGTAATCCAAACCCTTATATATTTGTTTATATTTCGATATTTAATCGATGTGATATTTATCAATTAAAAACCAATACACCACAATAGATTAACATATATACCATCATACACCATAAAAGATTTTCAATCATACGTTAGTTTTTGTCAACATAAAAATAAAAGCTAATATCGAGGTTAGGAGCTCCTAAAAATATTAAAAAAAAAAAAAACATAGCATCACGTATATATCAGTGCTGAATCACTATCATATTTTCTTTTTACAAAAATTACAACCTGAAAACCAAATCAACCTTTCAAGATTTGATTTTTGGCTTTTTCTCTATATTTTTTATCAAGTTAGTTGAATCTATCCGAGTTTCAAAATACAGCTACCAATGATTTCATTGTTAGACGAGCTTTTCAACTCTTATATAGCTAGCAATATATTTCTTGAATTAGGTATTCATGATAGATCACAGCTAACTAACGTGTTATTTGTCACAATCCAAGAAAATAACAATAAAAAGGTAGCTGTGTTGACAAACAATTTGTGATCATACAAGTGCAAGAATTCCCTGCATTTATGTTAACTTTGAGAAGTGGGGGATGTCAATTTCAGTCCACAAAGGCATGACCCTATTCACTTGTATACCTTGCAATTTTCAACATTTTGCCCACCTTACGTCGTTTTACTAACATAATGTTTCCACTACATGGGAATGGGTTTATGACATCCTTGGGTCGATCAAAAGTGACATTCAAACAGCTTTCAAAATCTAGAAATCCCAAAATGTAGGCAATTTATGCTATCAAGTTGTAATGGGAACACAAACTTGTAAACTATTAAAATTATAAACACACTTTTAATTGACTCAAAGTAACCTCTAGTCAATAAGATCTCTCGTCGCAAATGAATTAAATATAGCGATGAACTCAAACGATAGGTAAAATTAAATACATATATTCAATTCTAAACTCATGTTTGACCCTTATTTTAAAAAAAATATTTTTCCTAAAATTCATTTTTAATCATACATTTCATAAAACTCACCTTTTATCAACTTTTTAATCACGCGTTTCATCAATTTTTATTTAAATTTACTAAAAAAATTGATTTTTAACAAACCCAAGAGGCTAAATTTCTTTATATTTATTTTAGAAACTCAATGGGGGTGTTGGGTAGGATTACTTGATGTTTCTCGTTGGACGAAAGAAACATCATTTTTCCTATAAAAAAGTGATAAAAAAGTCAAATCACACTAACTGATGCCTTTATAGATTTGTTTTGTGTAGGAATCCATTACGGTTGAGATTTAGATGTCATGTAATAATAGATGAGAGAAAGTCTGTCATATGAAGTGGGCAATTGACGAGAGATTTGAAAGGGTAGGTTCATACATCAACTTCACCACCTGACCCTAACATCTATATTTCAATAGTTATACCTTTTTAAAATTTAATTTATATTAAAATATCAAAATAATAATAATTTTCTGTGAACCTTATTAGATCAGTATATTCTAGGGTTTTTATATTAAAAGTGAGATGAAAGCCGAGAGATCCATACATATGTCTAGGGGATCCGATCGACGAACTGTTAAATTTTGAAAACAATACCTCATCAACCCACATTAATCGCCCATTGCCACACTAATCACGCCTCTTTCTCTTTCTTATATCATGAAACTACCTTTATTTTTCTTTCCCCATAAGTAAGACTCCGTTGAGAAAAGAATAAATTAAACTTGAGTCGTTTTGTACATATAATGGTCGTAAATTTCTTTTGAAACTCAAGAATTTAATTTTTTGTAAACTAACATGTAAAAGAAGAGAGGTTACTAGTTTGTTTATGGAAATCATATTCATTTTTGGTCAGCGAAATTGAGTGATAGTGATGTATTAGCCAGGGAAGATTACAAGCAACTTCGGTCACAATTAATTTTAGCGTACCATCAAGAGTCTAAAATGGTCGGTCCGACTCATAATTGAAGGATCTTATATTTAGATTTTTCTTTCATTGAAATGACTTGGTGGGCTAAGCGAGAAATGTTTCTCTGGTTCGATAGAGATATCTGTAGATTAATAAAAAAACTTAGCTTCAATCGTTTAATGGAATTGTGTTCTAGATGTAATCTCAAGCTTCATTCTTTTTTTTTTTTTTTAACGATACGAAATACTCCATCCGTCACATATATATAGGATGATTTTTCTTATTTTCTTTCTCCAATTATATAGTCATGTTTATTTATCGAGAATACTTTGTTTTGTTCGTTTACTAATATACCTTTATTTAATTTGCCTAATCAGAACCAATTTACTACCGGTTGTTGATCATTAAATAAGGGTGAGCTAGAATAGTTTTTGAAAAAAATTGATTTTTTCAATAACATTAAATAAGATTTATTAATCCATATGAAAAACAAAATCAACGTATATTCATCTAGAGTATCTAAGAACTTGTTCTCTTTACCATTTTCAAACCGTTTTTTGTTTTCGATTTTTCAAAACAGTGAAAACGCGTTCTCTTTCCCATTTTCGAAAACGAGTTTTTGAAAACAAGTTAAAAATTTACAAAGAAAACATAAAACGACAAATTATTGTTTTGAGTGTTTTCAGTTATAATCAAGTAAAAATTTTCAAAACGCGTTTTAGGTGTTTTCAAAATAATTTTTCAAAATGCCAAAAGAACAAATTTTCAAAAATCTAAAAATAGACACTCAAAACACAAAACCCAAAATGAATTCAAAACTCAAAACATAAAACTGAAATACAAAAAGAACAGCACCTAAGTGAACGCTTTGGAATAGTCAAAAGTATATGCAAACTCAAAATGAACAAAAAATACTCATAAATGAGAAATCTCATAAGCGATCTCAAATATATAATGAGAGCCAATATACTTGAACAAAAACGTAATAATTAAATTGGTGAATGAAATGTGAATAGATAACACGATTAGTTATAAGTCAACCAATCAATAACCTAAATAGAAATCTATAATAGGCGTGCCAGAATGAAGAATGTTATACTGAATTTGAATAGTTTCCTTCCAAATAATCATTTTTCATTTTTGCTCCCCATTGTTCAACAAAATAATGAGTTTAGGAGGAAAAATCGTGATTAAGTGTGAAGAATTTGTTGATTATTATTTAAAAATTATAAGATTTATTATTAATCGATGACAATCAAGCATTGCTTAGCACTAATAAACTAGACATCGTTGCTTAATAAATCAATTCTCATGCTTGATATCCTAACTGCAAATTTCTTACATCCATACATACGAAATGGTTTCGATGTCATTCTCTCATAGTAATTTGTCCACAATCAGACAAAACAGTTTATCACTTATTACATGTGTTCCTTTATTAAAGGTTAAAACTCTTGGAATCAAAGAAACCCCAATATCAAACAAAAACACTTTATTCTTTTTTAAAGCAAAAATACTCACCCGTTTGATTTGATAGGCTATAAAGGGCTTTCTCTCTTAGGTATTTGTTTTTATCTAATTTGTCTAAAATTGAGCCATATCAGATCGAGTTTGAGTAGGTGACAATGGATCGAATTAAGTGGGTTCGGTCTTTAGACATCGAGCTCGACTCATGTCCATGAATTCGGTTCAGTTTGTTCCTATGGCTTGTGAATTTTCTGGACTGGATCGAATCGAGTCATCCATGAGCCTACAAGTCGATTCTTTTTTTTTTTTTAAAGAAATAAATAAAACAAGCCCAAAAAAGAGTCAACTCGTGAGAAAAATGTATCCGATTAAGCCCTTTTGTCACTCCTAAGTTTCGGCGAAGATTTGGATTGCTATTACCATGTCCCTTTATATGCTTTCTTTGTAAAATTTCATAGTGTTTGTCCAATTTAAGATATTTACGAAGATCAGAATGCTTTTTAGATTAAGACGAGGAAGAAGATGATATATAAGTGTGTTAAGATATTCCTACAATCCATACTATTGTCCGTTTATATACTTTCTTTGTAAAATTTCATAGTGTTTGTCCAATTTAAGGTATTTACGAAGATCATAATGCTTTTTAGATTAACACGAGGAAGAAGACGATATATAAGTGTGTTGAGATAGTCCTACAATCCATCCTTTTTTATTAATTTTTTTTGGTTTAGGGCAATATTTTTAATACATTTTTTTTTTAAACATTGGTTGTTCTATGATTCTATCTTTGTTCATAAATAAATGTCAAATCAATTAAATTCAGACTTAAGGCAAAATTTTAATTTTCTATTTTTGGTGTTCTTATTAAGTCATTAATTTAAACAAAAATGTTCTAATATCATTTATACCAACCATAATCCTAATTTTAAGATTCAATGATTTCAAATTAAGTTGAAGCTCTTTATCAAACTCAATTCAAATCAATAACCTCCACAAACCAACCAATTATTGTTAACCGAACGTTAGAAACACCTCTTTCCAGTTTCAGAATTTTCCTTTTCCATATTTCTTTTCCCCCAAATTTTCTCTTTAAAATTGTTCTTAAGATGGGCCCAAAAGAAGTATTGCTAAAACGGTTCATGATTCTTAGCCGTTGAGAACACCCCGTGGACATTAATTTTTAAATTCTATTTCATTCAAATAGATCGACCAACTTAAAATTCATTTGAAATTGCTTAATGAATGCTCAACTTCAACAATTATTGTCATTTTGTAGTTAGTCGAAGTAATATGAAAATTGTCATGGCCATCTAGTTGCCAAATAATTAAATTTCCACATTAAATTAATTAGTACGAACAAAATCATCAATTTAAACATGACGATCAACTCCAAACAATAGAAGTATAATAAATGATAGATCCAACATCTAATTAAAGGTGTGCTATGAAACTTAGCTATGTTTGATTCTGTTAGAAATTAGATATTTGGTATATTTTGATAAAATTTTTAATAAAATACGTGATTGAAAAATTGATAAAAATTATAGATCTTACAAAATATGAGTTTGAAAATAAGTTTTGGAAAAATGATTTTAAAAATTAAAGCCAAACAAGAGCTTAATAGTTGTTTGTGAGAGATTAACTGACATGAATAATTTGTTCGAAGAATGTTTGGTTATCGGATGTTTTGTTTGATCTTCATTTTTTAAAACTTATTTTTACTCAAAATTATTTTCAATCACACATTTTATGAATCACAAAATTTTTATCAAATTTTATTTAGACATTTCATAACAGAATCTATTAAATATTTAATTTTTAGCTAAACCAAACGGTGGTTAAAAATGAAAATGTGTAATACTTACATATACAAGCAGAATAATGCTATTAAGCACTGCTCGTGTTAAATCACCAACGTAAGTGGTTACATTTGATAATTCAATTTAAATAAATTATGTGATATTATATTTAAGTTAAAATCTAATATTTAATATCATATAACCCCTATTTTGGTTTGGATTAAAATTCAATTAAAATTTCAAGTCAAAGTTAAAAATTAATTTTAACTATACATTTTTATCATCGATAATTTTTTAATCACATATTTCATATTTATTAAAAATCTAATTTTAATCTATATCAAAATAGGGACATAATTATTATATAAATTGGCACCAATAATACTAAATAAGATCATGCATTAGCTCCTTCCTTCCCATTGCCCACACGCCCTCACGTAGATTTATAGCTATACCTTCGTTATCGAGGCAGATGGTCACCCCTTGGGTTTCGACCTACTCGTTTCAGATTCTTAGCCAATAGCATTGTAAACACATACACTTGAGAGAGTCTTCCACATCAATGGTTGCTGGGAAGGTAAAAGAGGTAATGGGTTTTCAAAAATCTTCATCAAACCAAAAGCAAAAGCCACAGATATCTCCTACACCACCACCATCATCCATGCCGACATCCGGGAACCACAAGGGAAACGGCACCGTATTCTCACGATCATTCGGCGTTTACTTACCACGCGCCTCCGCCCAGGTCCAGCCCCGTCCCCCTGATATTAGCGAGCTCCTCCGCCTCGTCGAAGAATTACGTGACCGAGAGTCCCGTTTTAAAACCGAACTCTTAGAACATAAGCTGCTCAGAGAGTCAGTCGCCATTGTCCCGGTTCTCGAAAACGAGATTTTAAACAAAGAATCGGAAATCGAGAGGTCAAGGAAGAAGATTGAGTGCTTAGAAGCAGAAAATGAGAGACTCAGAGAAGATGTTGAGGTTTTACACAATGAATTATACAGACAGAACCAGAAATATGAAGAGAAAATCAAAGCTATGCAAGCAGAACTCTCTGATATAAAGAAAGCAGTTGCAGAGACACAACAAGAACACGAGGAGGCTTCATCGTCTACACAAAAACTTGTCGATGTAAGCAGCAATTACAAATCTAGTATTACAAACAAGACATTGAGAAAATCCGCAACGCATAATTACGTTGTTCCCAGCTTTGAAAGTAGTGTTAGTTTTAAGAAAGAAGATATAGTTGGGTCTGTGGAGAGTAGTGAAAGGCCTATAAAATCTTGGTGTAATTTTGAAGAAATGGGAGAGAATTCCGAGGGGATAATGGGATTCAGATCTCGTGCCCCAAGAATTCCTAAGCCACCGCCAAAACCATCGGCATTTCTTTTATCATCGATTTCATCTTCTTCATCATCTGTGGTATCATCCGATTCGGAGGACAGGGCATTGTCCGAAATTTCAAATATTCCTCATCCCCCACCGCCTCCGCCTCCTCCGCCGCCAGTGAAAGTAGTGGCTCCATCATCACCACATCCTCCTTCTCAGTCTAAGGTGACGCCACGTGCAGTAGCACCACCTCCTCCTCCCCCTCCTCCACCCAAAGGTTCGAAAACAGTGCCAGACAAGGTCAGGAGAATCCCCGAGGTGGTTGAGTTTTACCACTCATTAATGAGGAGGGATTCAAATCCAAGGCGAGATGCCACCGCTGATGCTCCGGCGGCGGGAGCGACGGCCAAGGACATGATCGGAGAGATTGAAAATCGTTCTGCACACTTACTAGCCGTAAGTTTTCCGTTTTATATTTTCGTCATTGATTTTGGGTTTATTTACAGTTGTTGCCACTTACTTTATGCCTCGGTCGCTTGAATTGACCTGTCATAGTGTCTTTTGTGGTTGAACTTTTCCAGTTTTTCTTGGAATTTTGTTATGATTTCTTACAACATAAGACAGGACTCAGATTCGAAATCCTAATCAGTAATGCAAAAAGGTTGTAATTGAACAAAATCATGGGGGTATTTAAGACATTTAAAACTTACGTCCAACTTTTAGTTTATACTTCTTAAAAGGTTAATCGTATATTGGATGAACTCCAACTCGGTTATATATTGATTACATTACACCTTTGTGACAGTATAGACAAATGTTTAGTTAATTGTTGAGAAATTTGATCAAGGTCGATAATCTGTTTCTAAATACTTTCATTGCAGATTAAGACAGATGTAGAAACACAAGGAGATTTCATTAGGTTCTTAATCAAAGAAGTCGAAGGGGCTGCATTTACCAACATTGAAGATGTTGTACCTTTTGTAAAATGGCTCGATGACGAGCTCTCCTACCTGGTACAACAACGAACGATAAATTTTTCATTCGCTCTTAATCACCTGTAGTCTAGTCTCACATGCAAGTATTGTTAACTTTATGTAACTAGGTTGATGAAAGGGCAGTATTGAAACATTTCAATTGGCCTGAGCAGAAGGCAGATGCATTAAGAGAGGCTGCATTTGGGTACAGTGATTTGAAAAAATTGGAATTCGAAGCCTCATCATTTCGTGATGATCTTAGACAGCCTTGTGCTCCAGCTCTTAAGAAAATGCAGGCCCTGTTTGAGAAGTACGATAAGAAATCTCTGCTGTCATTAATATTTATGATAAACTAGTTCTTGAAAAGAGTAATGCCATCTGTGCAAACTGGGTACGATCCACACCTAATGCTTGCTTTTATTTGATACAGATTGGAGCATGGAGTTTATAATTTGTGTAGAATTAGAGAGTCTGCTACAAAGCGATACAAAGTGTTGCAAATTCCGATCGATTGGATGCTTGATACTGGATATGTAACTCAGGTAAATGCATACATCTAACACAATTTATAAACATGTGATCTATCTAGTAGGCGATTTTGTTTTTTCAATTGTGGAGTACTGATAATCGGAAACCTTTTACTAGTTGTTTGATTTTGCTGAAGGTTCTGATCCATACTAATAACTCTGTAGGTCCAATTCTTTCTATGAAGAGAGACCTTAAGGAATTTGCTATTTGTGGTTGATAAGAACTCGAGTGTCACTTAATATAGGTCCCCAATTATTAGTTAAACTGTAGGCCGAGATAACCTACTCGTCCAAGAATGATAAAAAGGAGGATGGCTTTATATCCCCTGTTATTAGTTGATGTGTAAGCCGAGATATCCTATACCTCCAAGAATGATGAAAGGGAGGATGGCTTTATAGTAGTTTTTAGAACCTGCTCGTTTTCATTATTTTTTATCTTCGCAAGCTTCCAGTACAGAATCCGTTATCGTGTATTGTACTTATGATTAAGTGCTTTCCCAACTTTTATCAATTACAGTTAACATTACATGTGTAAAATTGAAAACTCTTTATCAGTTGATTGGTTATTTTCATCTACTCTTGGTGGTAGGTTCATGGAAAGAGATGCAGCATGGACTAAGTTTATTTGTTTATAATTGAGTAGGTAGTTCATACAGCTGTTAGTAAAGTCTAGAGGCAAAAAAGAAACTGCATGGCACAATCTTAGTGTTACATTGAAATTAATTGTTAGCTAGATGCCAAAATGAGTTGAAAGATTTTGCCTTGCACATGTCTATGCCTGCATGTGAAGCCTTTCTGTCTTCTATATATATTTAGCCCTTGTTTGGCCCCCATTATTTAGGATTATAAATTTTGGAGTAGTCCTTTTTTGGAGAACGTGTGGTTAAAAAAGAAGGGAAAATTTTTGATTTATGTGTAACATTTCTTTATAAAGATTGTGTGGTTGAAAATAAGAGAGAAAAATTATAATGTGAAATAATGGTGGCCAGACGGGGGCTTATTTTCTGTTTTTACTTTTTGGTTTCTTTGTCCAGTTATATAAGAATTTTGATTCTTCGTGTTGCCCTTTTTATACACATTAATTATATATTATTCACTAAGATGTTGATACATTATTTAATTATCCGTGATTGAACCTTTCAATGTTTGCTAACATAAAGAAGTTTCCTAACACGTGCTTTGTTTATATCCTTCTAATTTTTTTATAATGAAGTAGTTGAACGGGTGATTGTCAAGGGGAATAATTGGATCCCGTGAAGACGAATAATAAAGATTTGAACGTCTAATACGTGTTGAGTGTTGTTTCTTTCTAATAATATTTCAAATAGGTAAATTTTCGCCGTGATATTCGTCGTATGCATTGTTCGGACGTTTCTTATTAACGATGTAGAAAGGGAAACAAGTATGAAAGTGACATTGAATTTGTACACCTGCCATGATGTTGAGTTTTTTTGGCTTTATTTTGTTCTGAAGTTTTTTGTATTTGCTGTAATGATTGGGACATAACAATAGGAGTTTGCAGTAGTAACTGTGTCTTCTATTGTAGATCAAGCTGGCATCTGTGAAATTAGCCATGAAGTATATGAAGAGAGTGTCTGCAGAGCTTGAAATCGTTGGAGGTGGTCCTGAAGAAGAAGAACTTATAATTCAAGGAGTTAAGTTTGCCTTCCGAGTACATCAGGTAAAGTTGTGCCAACTTTTGCCCACTAACAATAACAAGTTTTAAGTCGGCTACTTATTTTGCTTCTTTGTGGACTTATCCAGTTTGCGGGTGGTTTTGACGTGGAAACAATGAGAGCGTTTCAAGAACTGAGAGACAAGGCTCGATCATGCAACGTGCAGTGCCAAAATCAGCAACAGAAAATTATTTTCCGGTCTTCTACAGCTTGCTAATCTATATAGCAAATTAAACTCAGCTTCAAAAATACTACCATTTTGCTGTAAAGTACTATAAATATCGAGTTGTGAATACAGTGTGGCAGACATTGTATGTTCAAATTAATTTATTAACTATAAGTTTTAACAAATTATTCTAACAATTGAAGGAAGGATGATCTCCCTCCTCCAAACCGCAAACCAGAAAAAAATCTGTGCTTTCCTCGAGAACTTTGAAATGAAACTGTTACACGCAATTTGATATCAAAGTGACGACTTGAAGTGACACATGAAATACGAATTTAATGGGACATAGTGACAGATCAATAGTATAACATATCCATCAATTTCAATTCCAATTCCAAGTCCAAGTAGAGAGAGTGAGCTCGACTTTGTCAACTCTCAAATGAAGTTCTAGCTGGTGAACTCCATGTGACGTAAATAACTAAGCATTATTCTTATTCTAAAAGCCTTTACCTTGATAAAAGTTAGTGCGTAACCCCGGGGGATGGCTGAGTTGGTGGAGCAGATGAACGTGGAGATCAAAGGTTACGAGTTCGAATCCCTTGCCAACACTTTCTCGATCAAGCCCGTCGCACCGGGCTTATCTAGTGCGGTTTACCTCTCCTGTGTGGTTTACGAATTACTGCACATGAAGCGGAGTTTACTTAGTGCGCACTCACAGTGGTCGGGCCTCCGTCCTTTTGGGGTGGTCAGGGCTCCGCTGGCGAGTGCGACCGCGGGTTCCTACATCAACAAGAAAAAAAAGTTCATGTGTGCCTAACTGGTTTCGGGAGACCCTTTGCAATGTGGTGAAACATTGTCACAGAAGAGTTTTAACTCAGTCATAGATAGCTAGCTAGAAGCACATCCCACTGGTTGATGGACTGATTTGGATTCGATGCTCAATTGGAATATTTGTGAGCGAGATGGAAACGGCAATTGCTGGCAAGATTTTCAGCACCTTTCTTTTGACCTCGAATGCTTTTGTACATTTGGACCATGAACATGGATAGGTTATGCAAGTGGCAACATGCACATATTTGATCTAAATGGCAATTCACCTGGACAATGGGTCATTTGTAATAGTCCTTCTATGAACATGGTTGGCAGAGGAGGTTATGTTATTCACTTTAATGTTGATAGAACGTAACATCTCTGGATAACTTGATAATATATTGTGTTCGGAGTTAACCATGAAAGTTTTGTACGAGGTTGGAAAAATCGAGAATATTAATTGCTATGTGGAATGTTGTGTCCACGACAATTCAATCTTGGTAAGAAGTTTGTCGATGTTTGAAATGTCACGGACACCACTTTATACCACACATTCCATGTTCTGGCCAATATTTTCAAATTCTCCACCTTTGCTTAGAAAAACTCTTTTCCAATCAATTTTAGATGCAATATTATATCAAATTGGTCGAAGACTTATGTAATGTTCCATCCACATTATACTACCACAATTAACCTATTTGATGTGCAAACATAACCTACTCCAACAGCCAAGTCTATCAAAGGTCTGTTGTGAACCACCCGTCCTTCAAGTAAATTACCACTTACATCCAGCACCTACAAGTCGCCAATTACATAATCTTCCCATATTAGTGATTCAGATATACAGAAGTATTTAGCAACAAATATAGAAACGACCTGGAAATCTTACAAGCAATCGCCATTTCCTCCACACTCTTGGATATTCTATTTGAGCATCCATTACAAACCAATGATCCTTGTTTCAATTTTCTAAGTATCACCTCACGAAGCTTCTTTTGTAGTTGGTAAGGATCTTTTAATTTATATTGTTACGTAGATCTAGAAATGACCCGAATAAAGTGACAATAAATATTCACGTAATCGACTGCAAGCATATTGTGAGAAAGCTTAGTTTGTTACTTTTTACCACCTCATCCCACGTAGATGCCACTTGCAAGCCACATCACACTCAAGTGCCACATATTACAAAGCTAAAGTGACCATGGGCAACCTAAACAGTTTTGCGAACCTTTACATTACTCAACCAAACTGCCTTAACGAAGCAAGACCAATACCCAGCTTGCCAAATAGGGAAAAGGCACTTTGAGGGAGTTGCTAACCTGCAAACCTCCCTACTAGGAGATACAGAGCAAGCCATCCGATTGTAATAGCTTGCACTTGCTCTTTAGATTGATCATTGTATTGCCTAGCAATATCCCATGTGAGCGTTCTGCAAACTGTTGAGCTATGTGACCAATTTGTGTCTCCAACTTCTTAATAGATATTTGTTGATTCTAAAAGTTTATATCAATTTGCTGGATTACTTTGTCTATATTTTGTATGTACCGATTAAACATCTCTCCAAATTTGGTTTTTTCTCTTGTCGGGCATTATTTGAACTATTCCCCAGCTGATTATCAAATTATCTGAAGTTCGGGTGATGCCTCTATCCTGGGCTATATGTTTGTCCATATGAGTTGAAATTGTAGGAACTATTTTGAATGAAGTATACTTGTTCCTCAAGAAAACCCATAAACAAACAATTTTCTGTAGGATGATTAGCGCCTCAATTTTCACATAATGGACATGCCATCACTACATGTGCTCCATGTGTTTGTGATTTTACAAGTAACTCCACCTAATTTGTCTACACATTAATCTGTATATTAGTGGATGTTGTACTGTCTAGTTCTTAAATTCCAATTGCCTTCTATGGTAACACTTTTTTGACGAGAACATTAAATGCATAGTGGCAATTGACTCAAACAAATCTAGACATTGTTGAACTGATTTACCGATGATTGACCACCAGCAGAGGAATCCACCTGAGACTTTGACAATGATGAAAGTCCACTGTAAAAGTATTGCACTTGATTACCTATGGCGATTTCTTGATTTGAACACTCTCTTATTAGCTCTTTGAATGTTTCATGCCACATGATAACTCTCTCTATCTCTTTGTTTGAATGTTTGAATTTCTAATCTGATTTTTGCTACTTTTGCCGGTGGGAAGAATTTATGCAGAATTTTCTAGTCAGTTCCTCCCATGTAGTAATGCTGTCATGAGGTTCAACATCCAACCACTCCAAATCTGCATCCCTCAATGTGTTAGGAAATAAATGCAGCTTGATAGCATCTTCATTAATTGATGGAGCATGAATTTTCTGACAATTTTTGAGAAATCTAGAGATATGTATGTTCAGGTTTCCATAAGGTAACCCATAGAATTGGAGAGTGTTTCTAGTTAAATTGATTCCATCCGCCCTTATCAAAAAAATATTTACCTTGAAATATGGATTTACAATATTGGAGCGCGCGGGCGCTGCTACAGGCATCGAGAATATTAAGACTAGCAAGTCTTCTTCATTTTGCTGATTTTGTGGTAACGTTACTCTCTTGGCCATTGGCCTAATTGGCTGTATAAGAATATGAATATTTTGATCTTCAGCCATCTAATGTTTCTATTTTTTGTTCGTGTTCTTTAAATCTTCGTCTAAAGGTACGTTTTATTTTCAAATCAAATGGTTCAAGATCATCACCTTGGGTACAGAGCATACACCGAATACCTTTTATCTGTGAGTAAATGAAAATAAGCTAATAAATAGTCAAAAATAAAATAAAGCAAGACTAAATGTAAATAGTCCCTTGCAACGGTACCAAAAACTTACCTTTTGAAATCCCGCAAATGCACGGTATCGCAATCCAGTAATAAATTACCGAGTAGAGTGTCGAACCCACGAGAACTACGTTTTTTGATCGAGAGTTAAAATTAAGAATATCCTTAATCTAATAGCAAAAGTGATTTGAGTTTATCTATGCTAATTTCTAAGTTATTACTAAGTAAAAGCAAGTAAAATTGGTTTTCAAATATGTGAGAAGTTTGCTAAAATGTCAAATCACCCTTATTAATTCATTTTTAGTTCAGCAATTTAAAATAACAATTAAAATCATTCTTGTTGGTCAATATTCTTATTTGATGATAGTGATTAAATTATTCATATATCTCTATAAAATATTCAAACATGCAAAAAAAAAAAAAAAACATTAACATGTTAGAACACCTATAGAAACCATGTAAAGTATATCGATATATATATTTATCCTATATCCGAGTTTACAATGTTTATTATTTTGTGCTAATGATCCTGTTATCTTTCTCGATGACAACAAATTCCGCAAACAATTCAATTAGTGGCAAATTAATTGAAAATCGTGAAAACAATAATAAATATCCAAGAATTTAAAAGCAAATTAAAGTTGTTATGCCTCGCCACCAAGACTCCTAGTGGAAGACACACCACAGTCCATGTGGAGACATTGAGTCAAATCAGACAAAGTTAACAAAAATTCAATTGGTCAAAATAAAGAAGTCAAAGAAAAAGCTAATCTCATTGTTATGAAGCTCTTGTACGGCTGAAGCCCTATCTCTACTCGAAGCTCTCTTTGGCCGAACGACCTCTTTGTCCAAAGCTTTCTTTTAGGCTGAAGCACTTGCTGTCTTTTAAGGGATCTATAGATAATTTCTAAGAATGATTGATGTAACGTTTATATTAATGAATGTCAGGATTGTCGCCTATTATGTAGGGCGAATGACCTCTTATCAATGAATTAAATGCACAACAGACGAAGTGATGAGAGGCTTTGGCCAGGGAGATGAGATCATGTGGTTCTAATCCAATGGCTACCACGTCTGTCAGAACTTTATAAATAAGCAACTGTTGTAATTCATTTGGGAACAATACAACTCTTTATACTTGCAACCATTCTCAAGCTTCTCTTACTCATTTATTTGCTTGAGTTTAGATTTATTTTGCTTTGGTTGAATTGTTTATGATTGTTTGTTTATATGCAATCATCTTCGATATTGCTAGTACTTGAACATTTTTGTCTCGCGTTGTAGAGCATCTTCCAAGTTCATAGATACTACCCTTTTTCGTTTGAATATTTGATCAAACGTGTTGGAATTTTCTTGTGTGGATATGAGTGGGCCTAACATCAGTTGTCCACATAAACATCACGAAAAACAAGATCAACATATTGGCATCGTCTTGGGAACATCACACATTCAAACCATGAAAATCCAGTGGAAAACGTCGGCATGAATGGAAATTTCTTGATTTAGAAGAAAATGAGGTGTTCTTGAAGAAAAAAATCACAAAATATTCCAAAAGGGATAGTTTTCTGAAGTCTAGTACATTCCTTGAAGAAAGGAATATTATTTAGTATCAAAGAGCTAAGTTACTGGAGAAAACACTACCATGAGTTATGACAATGAAGAGTCAGCGCCTTGGAGAGCTATGGAGTACCCTAAAGACGGAAAACCCTCGTGTGTTGCTCTAGCAATTTGCCATCAATTATTACCAGCAACACATGCAAGGTGGATTAAGAGGTGGGTCTAGAATTGCTACTAGACTCACCAGAGAGGTGGCCACCATAGCCGTAAACATGAGAGATATAACATAACAAAATATTTTTATGCATGAGTTGCTAAGGAATATGTAGAGCTAGGGAGGATACACTTTTTCCCCCGTTCGTAGCTCTAGGAAATACATTCTTTCACGATCCCCAACAAGGAAACTACTACCATGGTGAAGAAGAGGTCCAAAGCTAAATGGTTGGTTACCAACACAACACAAGGAAGAAAGCCTATCAGGGAAGAGAATTTGAGGTTAATACATCTACCAACTATGCCACGGATCGACACAATATGGTCCCATTCAACTTTCCTCCAAATTATAAACCAGAGGATATGCCTCAAAGACCTATAAGTGTCTTTGACAGGTTAAGCCTAGGAGGGCCTAGAAATAGGTAGGCTCAACCTCTCATTGCACCGAGAAATAAGCAATATGGACCACATTTGTTCGGAAGGTAAAATGAACCGATCTATAGTAACTTGCCCCATAATCCTCCACCTAGGAATAGGAATTAGAGGAGGGTAGAACATGCCAGAAATCAAGCAAGGCCATCCCAACCACTTCGGGAACTACAGGTTATGGAAGATGAAGACTATGTTGAACCACGAAGCTCTTGTGACATTGATGACAATGATGATAATTTACATTTCTTCCAAGGGATTAGGGATACTCCTATCTCAAGCCACTTTGTGCTTCCAAAGATTCTCAAGTATGATAAGAGAGGTGATCATGCGAGACATCTCAACAACTTCAAAACTCACATGAATTTAAGGGATTCTAATCCTGTTGTAAAGTGTAGAATGTTTTGCTTAGCTTTGAGTGGGCAACTAAAGGATGGTATACTAGGCTTTCAGAAGGAAATATTAGAAGTTGGCCAGCTTTCAAGAACAACAAGCAAGAAAGGCAAATGGCCAATACAGCGCCTCCAGGACATAAGACATTAGCAGGTACAGATATTGAAGAGTTTTTTTTTTATCTCGTTTCACTGATGAAATGACATATTGCATGAAAGTTTCCGATAGGGAGCCTTATCATCCCTAAGATAAGGGCTAGATATGAATTCTCTCTTTTGGAGTGACATACAAAACAAAGTTCCTACTAGTTATGACATCTTACTAGAGATGATAAAGCGTGAGATGATCAATAAGAATTGAAGGGATCATCGCAATAGAGCCAACAAAGGGATCCCACATCCTTAGAAGCATCGAGGAAGAGGTCCCACCTCCTACTTGATGGAACACCAGGTCGGTAACCCAGGGCAACAATTAGCTACAGCAACACTGAATGCATTGCTGACTTTGGCTTACGAAGAAGTCAACCTCACCGCTGAGGCACACTATGGAAGGTCTAGCTAACAGTTTTCCCAAAGAAGAAGGGGTATAGGATGAAATTCTAAACCTAGAAATATGGATGAGATATCCCTATACTACATCTACCATCACTCCTATCGTCATAATACAGGTGACTGCATGGACATAGCCTTGCATCCACAACCAAGTAATCAAAGAAGGAACTGGCACCGACAAGGAAATACACCTTCAAGGTAAGATTGATAACCCAGGAGGGTCGAGACCAGGAGTCTAGTTCGAAATGATGCTCTTCAAAGACAAGAGACTGGAGAGGCCTAGGGAAGGCCAACGGCAAAGGAGGAGCCCTCCATCTAACACTGTTCACGAGCCTATTCGAGAGATTGACACAATCTTTGAAGGTTCATAAGTTGGAGGGGAGACTCGAAATGCACAGATGAACTATGTAAGGAAAGAGGATATCCCAATGCCAAGCTTTAACTAATTACTTTTACACAGGAAGATACAGTTGGCTTTCATTATCCACATTGTGATACCCTAGTAGTAATGGCCATTGTAGCGTGAAATGGCCTCAAGAGAATGTTGGTGGATCATGGAAGGTCGATCAACATCATAGTTCATGCAACTTTTGACAAAATGGTAGTTGACCATGAGTTAACCCCAATATGCTTCCCCTTGTATGGCTTCACTAGCGATCGTATCACTTCAAGAGGAAAAAACACTCTTGCAGTAGAAATAGGGACGACCCCATTTATTGTTCACCATTTTGTAGAGTTCTTGGTAGGAGACAACCGTTTTGCCTATCATGAAGTGCTAGGAAGACCATCATTGAAAGAACTATGGGCTGTTACATCCATTTACCACTTGTGTATGAAGTTCTCAACGAGAAATGACATCGCTATGATTAGAGGCGATCAAATGAATTCAAAGGAGTGCTATTTGAACTCTCTTAGGAAGGTCGAACCAGGAGACGTCAATGTGATTCTAATGGACATTAACATGAGCAACGTCCCTAAACAATGACAAAACCCTGAACAAGGAGAAGACGTTGAAATGGTAGATGCCCATGAAGAAGAGGTTGTCATTGAAGTGCAATTAGCCTCTGAGGAAGGGGGAACTACTAAGGAAGTGGCCAAATTTGATGAATTGGATCCTCACGTCATCGATTTCGAACCTCAAACAGGCTATGTAGAAGAACTGGAGAGCTTCACATTGGATCCTTGGGACCATTCCAAGTCCTTGCAGTTTGTAAAAGACATGCCATTAGAGGCTAAGGAAAAGCTGAAGTACTTCTTGCATGGAAACTTGGATGTCTTTGCATGGAAACATTAGGACATGGTTGGGATTGACCCAAAGGTTAGTTGTCACCACTTGAAGATAGATTCTAAAGCTACCCTTCATCTGCAAAAAAGAAGGCCCTCAACCCAGAAAGGTATAAGGCCTTGAAAGATGAGGTGAAGAAGTTAATTGACAATCGTTTTATTCGAAAATCAACTTATCCGAGGTTGGTGTCAAACCCTGTCCTTGTTAAGAAACATAATGGTAAATGGAAGGTATGTGTAGATTTTTTACAATCTTAATCAAGCTTACCCCAATGAGAGCTTTCTACTTCTACGAATATATCAACTCGTTGGTTCTGCTACCGGGCGTGATCACCTATTCAAGCTATAATTAAATCCTAATGTATCCAACGGATGAATAACACATGTCCTTCATAATGAACATATGTTTCTATTGCTATAAGGTGATGCCCTTTGGGCTGAAAAATGCTAGGGCCACTTATCAAATACTTGTTAACAAAATGTTCGTAAACCTCATTAGAAAGACATTGGAGGTGTACATGGATTATATACTGGTGAAAACCTTGAAAGTAGAGGATCACATCAAGCACCTTGACGGAGCCTTTCGATTACTACGAAGGTATAGAATGAGACTTAACCCCTTAAATGCGCATTCGGAGTTGCCTTAGGGAAAGTTTTGGGCTACATGGTTAATCAATGAGGCAATGAAGCCAACCCTGAAAAGATCAAAGCTCTGATAGAAATGAAGTCACCTCAGAAGCCCAAAGAGGTACAAAGATTTATTGAATGCATAGCAGCCTTGAGTAAGTTCGTCTCAAAAGCAACAAATAAGTGCCTCCATTTCTTCAAGGTTTTAAAAGGAGGAAATAAATTCCAGCGGACAGATGAGTGCGAAGTAGCCTTATAAGAGTTGAAGAAACACTTGTGATAGGCTCTCTTTCTTTCAGATCCCAAAGCTGAATCCCTGCAATTGTACTTGGCAGTAACCCTTGACGCTATTAGTTCAGTACTTATAATGGAAGAAGATGGTTACCAACTGCCTGTAAATCACTTCTCACAGCAGAGACCCGCTATCTAGACATGGAGAGCCGACCCTCTCTTTAGTGGCTACTTCCCGAAAGTTGAGGTCATACTTCTAGGCACATACTATACACGTGCTAACTAACTTTCCCTTTCAAGCAAGTACTACAGAAGCCTAACGCTTCAGGAAAAATAATGAAATGGGCAATAAAATGTAGCGAGTTCGATATTGTATTTAAGATATGGATCGTTGTTAAAGGACAGCCTTTGACAGAGTTTGTGGTAGAATTCACCCATATTCCAAAAATAGAAGAGGAGATGGAACCTCCCGAACCTCTTACGTGGAAGTTATTTGTTAATGGCTCATCGAGAGGCACTATATCTGGGTCAGGAGTGGTCTTGGTCAGCCTAGAGGGACATAAGCTCAATTGTGTTGTGAGGTTCGATTTCAAGGCTACCAATAATGTAGTAGCATGCCTGGTCCTTCTAGATGGTCTCAAATTAGCTAGTGATGCAAGGGAAGATGATAGTTTTCAATAGTAATTCATGCATTACATAAATAATCATGCATAGATTTAGGGGACTATTGTTGTACCTTGCCACTTAGGCTCTAGTGGAAGCCACGCCCCAATCCACGTGGAGACATTGAGTTAGATTTGACAAAGTCAACAAATATCCAATTGGTCAAAATAAAAAATTCAAAGAAGAAGTTGATCTTATTGTTCCAAAGCCCCATCTCAACCCGAAGCTCTATTCGGCCAAATCACCTCTCCGTCCGAAGCTCTCTTTTATGCTAAAGCACTTGCTGTCTTTTAAGGGATCTACAGATAATTTTTAGGAATGATTGGTATAACATTTATATTAATGAATATCAGGATTATTAGCCTAGAATGTAGAGCGGTTGACCATTATCAATGAATTAATTGTATAGCATACGGAGTGATGTGATGCTTCGGCCTGGGAGATAAAGCCACGTGGTTCTGGTCCAACGACTACCACATCGGCCAGAACTCTATAAATAAGCAACTCTTGTAATTCATTTGGAAATAATGAAACTCTTTATACTTGAAACAATAATTAATCTTCTCTTTGCTCATTTATTTGCTTGAATTTAGATTACTTCTACTTTGATTGAGTTGTTTATGATTGTTTGTTTATATGCAATCATCTTCGATATTGTCGGTACTTGAATATTTTTGTCTCCCATCGTAGAGCATCTCTCACATCCATAGATACTACCCTTTTTTGTTCGAATATCTGGTCAAAACGTGTTGGAATTTGCTTGCAAGGATGTGAGTGGGTCTCGATATCTATTGTCCAAGTAACAATCGCGGAAAATGGGGTCAACAAAAGTCAAACTAATTTATTAAAACAAAAATATTATAACAAGGGTTCATCTTATTCTAACAATTGAATAACTAGCCTAATATATTGAAATTATAAGAAAACGTCATAATTTTGTATAACATTACCTGGAGTTATGAATTAATGAATGAAGGAAGATGAATCTTGATGTTCTTGTATTTCTTCAAAGCAAACTTAATAAATCTTCAAATCTTCAAAATCCTTTCGCTTTTTAGCCCACCAATCTAGGTTTAATCTCTAGTTGACGAGTTCTTGAACTTCGCCTTTGAAATCTTCTCACACTATATGATTTTGCCCCTCTTTTATGATGAAATATGAATGGATTTTTATGCATAATGGCGTACAAGAGGAGATGTTTTTTTTCCAAGTTTTGTATTTATAAGGGTCGAATTTAGGTCAATAAATCGTCCCAAAGTTGTTACCAATAGAAATTTGAATAAAACAAAAAGGAAATTGACTCAATTAAAAAAAAGGATTCGAATATTTGTGGTGTATGTTTTTTTTTTTTTTTGGTTTATGAAATGAATGATTTCCTTTGGATTTTCTCAATTATTTGCACAGAATTATGTTAGAGTATTATGTTGATTTCCTACTGCTCTCAATTAAATGGTAGTATGAAATGTCATAATTTATGCTTAAAATTTATTATATTATTTTGGACGCACATATCCTATTGGGTTTACTCATCCCTTCAAATTTTAATTTTTCAGATTAGATTAGTCAAATGTGGATGATGGCTAAGCAGTGTGCAGGTTGTCCAAGTAAAAAATTTTTTCTGGAAAATAGTTAGTAATTAATTTTTTGTTGTGATATTTGATGTTGTCTTAAATTGATAATAAATGTTCCAAGTTATGTAATTTAACATTTTTAGATTTATTTATTTCAGATATGAGATTTTGAATGAATTAAAGTTTAAATTTTCAATTAAATACTTTCGCGTCAAATATGATTATGAAATGATATCGGTAACACCTCAAAATTTATGTCAATAAAATTTGGGAAGTTATAGCTCAAAATTTATGTCAACCCGACTCTGATACAAAATTAGATGCGTCATCAATTGAAACAATTGAGAATGAGACACTAGTCTATAGAGAAGAGGAAATCAGAGCCATAAATAGCAGAAAAAGAAAACAATAGAAGAAGGAGTAGAAGAATAGTGGAAAAGAGAGCTTTGGCAACAAATCACAATTCATTTTATTCATTCATCCTCTATTTTTGCGTCCAATCCAAAACCATATAAATAACTAAATAAACAAACCAAAAATAAAGGGGCTTGGGCGAACCTATAATACAAGTCCAATAACAAAAAACATAAATAAAAATGAAAAATAGAAAATAATCTTCATTGATGTCCACATCACATATAACCACTAAAGATTGCACATTTACTACACAAGGATAGCTCTCAAGTTGCCCCTCCATGGGGATGAAAGCACGAGGGAGGATGGTTGACTGCTCATCAAGCTTGTACCTTATAATAGACTTAGCAAATAAAATTCAAGTAACATCAATGGACGTATTTTGCCTGAGAAACCATAACTTCCAAAATTTGATGTTTCAGACCTCTAAAAAATGCTCTGATTGAGTAATAGAGAAACTAACATCTTCAATATCAAGTCCACAAAGTTTCAATCCCAATAGATACACAATCCTTGACATATTGACCTCATAATATACTGAAACTATAACAATGCCATTGCTTGATGCTATCACCTTCGGTCCTGACATTTCCTAACCAAGCTCTCCGTAACACAGATTTCGAAAATTTAATCATAAGGTCCTCTGCTCATAACACGAACTACTTGTCATTATGGACAAATACTAAGCTCATATCAAGCCAAGCTCTCCCCTCATTCCTGATGGTCAGCAAGAACATTAGCATTATGAAGTTGCGGATCATGAAACTTACCCTCGCTCTAGGAGCACAAAAAGTGACGAACCAGCATGCCTTGTGGAAAATTAAGAGAAAGTTAACAAAGCACAAGACATGTGACTTCATAGTAATTATCTCAAATTAAGGAATACAAAAATATCCCATTGTCACATGATACGAGAGCTAATAAGGATAATAATCCGCTGATTGTGGAGGAAGGACCAATGACAAGGACTCGTTGATAGTGTAACTAGGCATGCAACCGCATAGCTCCTTATAGAAACCAAGTTGAAGGCCGTTGAATGGCTTATGTGATCACAAGCCATAAACCTATGCAGACACATAATATAAACCGTGAAGTTTTTTTTTTTTTTTCCTTTCAAATTTCGCCTAGACTTATATTTTAGTTAAAACTCCTTTATGGTATCTTTTTGATATCTTTTAGATTCATTTTCGTTTTTAATTAGGGTTTTATGGATTTCCTATAAATAGGATCATTATTTTCATTGTAAAACATGCAATTTGAGATATATTATTGTGAGGCGTATGGCTTTCAACTTGTTCTTCAACTAATTAATTATGATCATATCAAAAATTAAATTCTTGTGGTGTTCAACAATTCAAGGTTCGTAAATTTTGTGATCACGTGATCAGGATATTGTTTGCGATTGTCTTGATTCCCCGGTTCAATAGTTTATCGGGTCGAGATTTTCAAATTTTGATTATTATATTTGATATATTCTGTTGTGGGTGTCGTAGCTTCAATCGCTACGCGAGTTCGCATCACCACGTGCCACGGGACCACTGCCATATAAACTAAAACTGTTAAGAAGTGCAAAACAGATTAAACAAGAATAAGTGATTCTCATCAATCAACAAGCAACATGTGTATGAAAGGTGCTAGAATTAGAAATCATTACAAGTCGAGAAGCGACACCCTTTCAGAGGCCACAAAAGGTCTACTATGCCCTTGACCTAATTGCACCTATAAATACTACATGCAACATGAAGAAAATGGTAAGAAAATCAAGCCGCTAACCATATCCCTACGGGCCTGTCCATTTTATTTCTCTTACACTCTTTATAAATTTTTCTGGATGGCTTGTCCATCTTGGACGACTACCTTCGCAAGCTTAAGGTGTTACTTTTGCAGGTTTAGAGAAAGGTGGATGGGAATGTCACGAGGATCTATTGACATCTAGTCATATGTGATTTTGAGGTACTACCTAGAATTGTTATATACTCGTTATGTTGATAATTAAGCGTCTCAATTTCAAGTTAATGTTGGTATTTAACATGTTCTTAAATGTATGCGAACAGTACAATCTATTGTCAACTTTGGGGCAGAGGAATTTCAAAGAACTGAAAAAAATTATTTTGTCACAATCCAATAAAAAAAAAAAGAAAAGAAAAAAAAATGAACCTGTTAATCAACTTGATTTTATTTAGCAGAATCAATTTACATTCAGCATGAAGTATAAAATTGCATAATTTTTTCGAACTTGGCAAACCTATAATATTAAAATTCAAGAAAACCCGTCCTAATATGTATACTTATTTTTAAAAAGAAAACAAAGGAAATTCTCCGCTGTTGCCAAGCTTCGACCGCCACTGCCCATCACTAGTAGGGATCTTATTCCAAAACCCGAAATTCAAGTCTCAAGCTGTAGTGGGATATGCTGCATGCTTAGCAATGCCACACATGCCTTCTCTGGCAGCAATATCCCTTTGCAACCGTATATACCTTTTTCTCCAAACTTTGGACCCCAAGAATTCTTGAATATCCAATACTTAGTCCCATCTTTACTTGTACCATATCCAACTGTGGTAACACCATGTGTTAGGTTGGTTCCACACTTGCCTGTGTAAATCCTACCTTGTAGAACTGAATCCCACTTGGGTCAAGTGCAACCGATACAGGCTGGTTTGCCACGGCCATTAACAATGCTGTTTCATTATTTGAAGGTAAAAATTGGTGGCCTGTTATCCTTGTACCAAGGGAAGATGGCTTATTAGCTCTGCACGATCCGTTTGTAGCCTGGTATGGATAGTCTGCGTCCGACTCGAGGCCCTGATTCTGGGAAACGAAATCGAAGGCGTTCTCCATCCTGCCACCTTGGAAGTTATCTGTAGTATTTATGCAGTCTAGTATTTGTTGCTCGGATAATGAAACTAAATTTCCAGTTTTGATTTTATTAATGCCTTCCAGAGCAGCCACTACTTACGCCCCACCAGGTCGCAGCCGAGACGTCTCGGACGCGACAGCAAAACAACGCACATGACGCGCCGGAAATGGGCGTCATGTCCAGTTCATGTCTGTAAAACTCGGGTGTCCAGGCAGCACCCAGG